>CAODLS011922770.1:0-12879 GCA_948243855.1 Flueggea neowawraea
TTTCTTCTGCTATGTGAATCTTCATCTCTCCTTTGCCAACTTCCATCAGGATTTTCACGCTCCCTTTGCCTATCGTAGCCTTCATTTTTCAACTGCAAATGATGAGCCAAGCTGGGATCCAGGTCTCTATGAGGATAAGAACCCTCCCTCCCTTTTATTACCATGCGGTTTTTCTCCATATCCTCTCTAGTATCACGATCCTTTCTTCGAAAATCATGATCACTTTCATCAAGATGCCTCTTGATGCTCCCTGAGCGCACAGAATTTCTGTCTTGGACAACTTCCTCCTCAACACCATCATGCCATTTCTGATATTCCTTGCTACTTCCTGATCTTCCCTTGCTGTTTTCACTGCTTCTAGCTGCCTTTGAATCCTCACCATTCTCAGATGCATGAAAGGTAGGCTGTTCGACATGAGAATTCACTTTTTGCTTCTTTGAAAAATGCTGTGACTCTCCATCCTTGAGAGTATCATTCTTGGTCATTTCATCCCTTTCCATTCCAGAGCTTCCTTCAGCCTGAGGCATAGAATCTTTGTCCTCAGTACTTAATTCCCTTGCATCCCTAGCTGTAGGAGAAGACGTAGGACTATCTTTTCCACCCATGCTCTCAACTGATTCTTCCCCAGCATCACCAAGAAATCTCTTATTCTGTGTACTCCTTTCAGAAGTCGCATCAGGAGACCTCTCATGCATTCTCCTGTGTCTCCGTCTATGACAAAGAGAATAAATATTAAGTGCAGGCATCAAGATCAAACCTCATCCAAGACCAGCGAAAAGGGATAATAAGATTTAAAAATTTAATAAATACTGGAACCACAGCACTAATTATGGCATTAGTAACTACATGACCTATTGAAATACTGAATGCACCATGCTACATCAGAGACCAGACATGATGCTTCTGAAGTATTAAATCAGCATTAATTTGATAAGCCTTTCACAAAGTAAGTGCATTTAAGGGATGCTACGTACCTTTCCTCCTGATGGCTACCATGCTCCCCTTCAGGTAGCACAGGAAGCTGCCTTCTAGATCCAGGGCGATTTTGAGATGGTCCTTTAGATTGGAAGGGCAAATTCCCTTCTTCATCAGGCACAATTTCATTAGAATCTACGTACTGTGCCCTCTTCCCAATCTTTCTATTACAATCGTGGGGTAAGTCATCAAAATATTCATTTTGTCTAGGCATCAAGTCATCTTCGGTAACATGATTTCCACGAAAGTCATCTGTTGATGGACCATTGTTCACTCCATCTTCACCAGCATTTCCTGTGGAGTAATCATCATTCACTGAGTCCTGCAAGACAATCTGTTCATAGAAGATCCATCAGTAACATAGTTTCATTATATTGATATTAATCAATGAAAACAAAGACAAGTGTGGATATTTACCTCAATTGCATCACAATCACGATCACGATTTCGAGGACGAGTATCAATGGAGGGGAGACGTTCACTATAGCTGGTTTCTACTTGTATTGGTCTTCCAGTAGGCTGGTACAGAAACAAAATAAACCACTTAGGTTTCAAAACTGATATGACCAAAAAATATGGTAAACATAGAGCAATGAGCTAATTATAAAAATACCCACGACACACTAGTTTTATCCCACAACTGAAATGTTTTAAAAGAACAAGGCCAAATAAAGTTATTGGACAAAGAGAAAGATGCATGGACATCACATCAAAATTCTAACGCAAAGAGTGACAAGCAACAAAAGTAGAGCAAAAAGCATACTATTGGCGGCCGCACACGAGTAGATCCTTTTGCCAAATCACTCTGTCCAACATCTGACTTTCCGAGATTTGAATTGTCAACTGGAACATCATGAAGACCTGCTGCTGCTGCTAATTCTGGGGGCATATCTGGATCATAATCCTACAAGAAGAAAGGAGCATTAAAAAGTCACTCAACCAGAAAGAAGAGGTTTAATAGTAGTAATATATATATATATATATATATTCAAAAATAGGAATAAGGCGTCCATATGATGCACAAAATCAGATTACCTGCTCTGCTCGCCCACTTTCATAAACCCGTATTTTGCTTTGCATGGTAGTTTCCAATCTATGTTGTTCCTGAGTTACAAGAAATAGATGATTTAAGAAATCCTTTCTGTAATCTAGACAGACAATCTTAAACTCTTATATTTACCAACTGTTTGCAATATTCTTTCCAGCTCTCCTCATTCAAACCAAAGTTGAAGAAGTCTGTTATATCCACACCAGGGTATTTCCATGGCTTCTCCTCAAAACTATCAATGTCAACATCAAATATGGTCCTGCAAACCATTTAGAGAATTGATTAGGTCCACAGCCATACTAGCATGCCAAACTAGTAAGATCAAAGGGAAAAAGAGCTAGAGAACACGATATATTACAGCATCCTGCTTGTAGCAATTTGTCTCTATTTTGGCTCAACTATGGTAAAAGCAAACCTAATTTAGAACCAAAACCTAAAACTACAAAGCATAAATGAAAAAGCAAGAAAATATTATATGAAAAATAGAACTTATAAAACTTCTCAATCATTGAGAAAATCAGAAGCATTAGCAAATGGTTTATGGAATTAAGTCTTGATTACTTGTGGGAAGGAAGTGTAAACTCCAGTCCACCGCCAAAACCTCGACCACCCATGCTGCCGCCACAAGCAGACATCCCAAAACCTGGGTAACCTTTTTGCATTGGGGCAGAACCTTTAATTCCTGTTGGTCGCCAATCACCTCTGCCACGACCAGCCATAGGATTGATGTTAATGGGAGGGCGAACCTGACCTGGTGCTCCACCAGGTCCAACAGTAGGGGCCCCAGGAATCGGTGCTGCACTAGGTCTCACATACTGCATATAAGCACAAAACCATATAAGCTATAAGGTTATATGAAGATGCAAAAGAAAGTAGCAAGTTCAAAAATTTAAAAACTAAAACATTGCCACAGAATGATTTGTGGCCCTGGATACTTGGAATCAAATTAGGATGGAAAAATGAAACACCCAAGTTGAAGCATTTCAAAACATTCAAGGAGGAAATCATGCATGAAACGCTCCATCAAGATAATTTGAGCTTGTAACAAAAAGGACCAAATGGGATGTGACTGTTTTCAATAAATGATCCCAAACGATAAGGCCTCTGCAAGTAGGTGGTTGAGCTTGCTTACGGAATCAATGCCACAAATCAAAGAGCTAAACAAGCGGTCAACCTACCATTAGATGTTTGAACCTAGAAAGAAAAGAACGAGCACATTGGATGTGCTTTTCTGGTGTATATACTATAAGAAAAGCAAGAGTGTGTTATTTGTTTGTTTAGGGTGCTAGAGGAACCCAACTACTTCAGTTTACATCAGATGGTCTATTACTGTCCAAACTTTGACAGAAAGCATAACTGCTGCACCTACAAAGCATGGTACGCAAAGGAGGAATCAATTAAGACAACGTATGTTCCTCTGTGCACCCGATTAGAAGTAGACATCATCAGAAAAAAAACATCACTTGCTTCGTATCCATCTCCCAGACAATAATGAGCAAGAATTTGGAGGACTGAGAACATCATACAAAAGTTCATTGATACTCCACCAAAATAAGAGAGATGAAATCTCCATTTAGTCTGAAACAGAAGCACTGATGGTACGCACTTACTTTGTTTGAAGAAGTTTTGAGCTTGATCAGTTTATGCCACTCTAGACAGCTATTGCCAAGTCAGTTAAAGGCTTGAAAAAGTGCTTCAAGCAATCATGCCCATTTACCATGGATAGTAAAGGAGTGAAAGGAACGAGTTCATGGGTATCAACGAAAGTTTCAGCATTCTCATTCAATGTGTCCAAGTAAACAAATAAATGGAAAAAAAAAAAAGAGGAACAATTTTCACATTCTCATATCGTATAATATGTACAGGCTACAGTAATTACATCATGCACTTTGATCACACTACAGGGAAGCCTCAAACTCCCATTTACATTTTTTTTTCCTTTCATTTCTTTACTTTAAAGCTCAACATAAAACAACAACACTGACCTTAAATTGAGAATGAAAAGGATGATGATACCCATGATTACTATATCCTATCTTCAGCATCGCCACCGCACTTCCTTTAGCCGCCCCCTCTCCTTCCTTCCTCTCTCCGTCCACGGCGGCTCCAGCATCCTCTCCCGCCCCCCAATCCTGCTTCTCCATCCCTTGATTCGCATCTCCGTCTGCAACAATAACAAGCGGGTCTCCGTCCTCATCGTCGTCGTCGTCATCGCCCATCATTCCTCCTCTGTCCATGCCAATCTGCCCGTGACTGGTATCATTGAGAACAATCTTCAAATCATCTTCACTATCACTGTCCTCGTCATCCCAATCCTCGTCTCCGCCTCCGCCTCCGCCTCGTCCATTGCTTGTAGAGTCCCCAACGGAGAGTCCAGGGATTACAGGACCAGAGTCCTCGATGATTCCAGTATTGGCAGCTGAAGCGGCAGCAGCCTCCTCCTCGATGTCGAATTTGACATCTTTGTCCTCGTGAAGAGGAGCAGAATCGGGGGGATTATTAGTAAATTCTTTATTAGTTAAAACCCTAGCTGAATTGCTGTCAGTAGGGACCGAATTTTGATTGGAGGGAGTAGAGAGGTAGCGGCGGTAGAGGATCTCGTCGTGGTCATGTTTGTTGAGGTTGAGATCGATGGGGCGGTGGGGAGGAGGGGGAGCAGGAGAAGGATGGTGGGGGTGAGGAGCAGAGGATAAGGAAGAGGAGAAAGATTGTAAGACATCGGTGTAGAGATCTCCAAATTCGTCATCGTCTTCCATGGTAGAGTAGAGAGAGAGGGCGAGAAGGGTTTTGAGGATGGGGGTGATGGTGGCGAAGGCGCTTAATGTTGGGCCTTTATGAGCCTCTTCCTTTTTTTTTTGGCGGTCTGCATGTTTGTCTCTACTCTCTAGTGTCCTGTTTTTTTTTAAAAAAAATGATCGTTGTGTTTAGTGTATTGGTATTAGTTAATTTTCTTTTCCCACAATTCCAAAGTTTGATACTTTTTTTTTTGAAATATAATGTGAGCAAAGTTTAATGCATTAAATGTATTTGTTTGGTGTAGAAAAAAATTATTAAATTTATGCTTAAAAAGACGTAATTTTTTTTAAAAAAAATACATTTTTAATTATAGATTGTTTTAATGGATAAATGCAAGTAAACACTTTTTTATATATTTTTTCATATAAATGTTTGTTGTTTGAGTTAATTTTTTCTTTCGTGTAATGTTTGAGATAAATTTTGATAGTAAAAAAATAAAAGAGAATAACATTTTTTCTAATCAAATTATAATACACAAACTACTTGTACCTCAAACAAATAAACTTTAAAAACAAAAATATTATAAATAGCATATTAAGGACAGAATTTAACTTTGTAAAGTCAATTAAGGATAAATATTTTTTAAACTAATCAAGTACAAAAAGGGTTCTATTCCATTAACAAATGAAAATTTCCATGGAGTAAAAGCACATATTTGTATTTATATATTGTGCACACTTAAAATTTCATATTGAGTAGATATTTATATATTTATATTTTATATTGTACACTTTTGTATACTTAAATTTCATATTGTGTACACCTTTATATACACATTCAAGTTAAATATCAATAATTTAAAAGTAGAATAATAATACATTACACATAATATTTAGTGTATATTTCTATATAATAACATAAATGATCTTAAAGTCGAGCTATATTTAGTGTATATTCCTATATAACAATATAAGAATACATTAAACGAATTGTTCACGAGTTTGTTAATCAAGTCTGTTCTTGAGCTTATTAAAAGAGTCTGTTCACGAGTTTGTAATTGAGCATGTTCACGAGGCTGGTCATGAACACGTAAACTAGTCTTGTTCACGAACTTTTTTACCCGAGTCATAAACAAATTTTTATCGAGTCAAGCTTTGAGCCGATAGCTAACGACTCGACTCATTTGCAACCCTATACAATGTTATGCAAATCAAAAGGAAAAGGTCACATTTTGCTTACTTTATTTTTTTTCTTTTTAGTTTTTACATTGCTTTAGGCTTTATTTGGATGACTGACAACATAGTTTATTAATATAGAGTGTAGTATGGTGTTGTATAGTATGATACTGTAATTACTGTTTACCATATTTGGGAAGATAGTATGGTATACTATAGTTAAATAACTATTTTTGTTTGGTTTGATATGGTTGTAAAACTGTTAAAATAACTAAAATACCATCATTTGTTGTATAGTATGGTGTTATATATATTCTACTAGGCGTATTTTAGAGATATAAAATTTATAAACCATAGAGAACCACGAGTAACCATCATTTTAATGGTTTACAAAATCTATTAAAATTTAAAATTTTTAAATCATAAAAAACTATATCATAAATATATAAAAATTAAAATAAACCAGAATTTAATCATACCATATGAAACCATACTTTACCGCCAACCAAACAAGGCCTTATGTAGGGGGATTTATGAGCAGCCAAAGAGAACATAAGATTAGAAGGCAGCTTAGCTTAGTAACTGAGCGAAAGACTTGGTGTTGGATTCGATCCCGACTGCATATTGTTGTGACAGGCAAGTATGATCGGAGTTGGGAAGATCAAGCAATACTCTAACGTTCTCGACAAGCCTCTCAGAAAGGGCAAGCAAGAGGTACTCCTCTCTCTCTGTCTCTCTCCTTCTTGTTTGGTTACTGAGAAAGGAGAAGAAAGAGAACCGGATTCCGTGACTGCCGATTAGTTTCTTTGTTTCTTAGAATTTCAATTGGATTAAAGTTTGAGCCTTTATTGCTTCTTAATTATGGAGACAATTATGCATTTTGAGAAATCAAATCAACTTTTCAACTTTGATACGTGTTTCAAGTTTAGATCTCGCTACCATGTGACGGACATATCCAATGGAGGCCGTCACGGAATTTTTGTTTTTCCGTTTTTCAATTGAAACTTAAAAGTGGTGTCTTGATTGGTTGATTGTTCTGTTTCAGGTGAGTTTGAGTGCATTTGCATTCTTGTTTTCGGAGCTAGTTCAGTACAACCAGACACAAGTTGACAACATTGCTGAGTTAGAACAAAGGTGAGTTCGCTTTCTTGGTATTAACCCAGCATATTGCAATTCTGCTTTATGCTTACTCATTATTAGGTCATAACCTCTTATTCACATTTTTACTCATCCTGATGATGACAAGTTGTGAAACAAAAAAGTAGATGTTACTATTGTGCAATGTTTATTAGTTATTTTGGTCCTAAAGTATAGGTTAATGTACGATGTTTATTCAAATGAAACTGGAGATTGAGAAATGGATATTAACGAGTTAGAAAATAGGAAATAGAGGATGACGAAATAATCCGTAGATTTGTTAGGATCAAGAATTTTAACTTGTATACCCACTACTAATTATGAACATTAGTAAATCTTTTATATTAATCACTTGTGATATTCCTTATGGGATGGGGCAGGCTCGAGGATGCTGGCTATGCCGTCGGGGCTCGAGTTCTGGAGCTGCTTTGCCATAGGGAGAAGCTATGATACTATTGTTGGAATTCTCCATTAAACTTCTTATGCCTTGCATTGTTATTTAGGATATGCATGTAAATGAGCTCCTATCATGGAGATCTACTTTGCATTTTGGCTTGAAGCATGAAGCTTTTTTTTTTCTTTTGCTGCAGGGAAATAGAAGGGAAACACGGTTGCTTGGTATCTTGTCTTTTGTACACAGCACAGTGTGGAAGGTGTTATTTGGAAAAGTAACTGTATTGTCTTGCACAGCTTGAGTTTGATGAATCCTCAAAACATTTTTGACTTCAATGAAGGGCATTCTGAGTTATCAGATTTACTTTTCCATTTCTTTTACAGCATGAAGTGAACCCCCTTTCTCCTTGGTCATTCCTGCATTTTCATACCTTACCATATTCTTGACATGTGAGGGGATGTTGCAAGCTATAATTTGCATTATCAAATTTTGATGTTTATTGATTTCATACATCTTTTTTGAGGAAACAACCGAGCATAACTTTTGAAATCTTTTTCTTCCTTTGGTCAAGATTGGTTTAAAGTGGCACATAACACTTGCCTTCGCCATGGGCCTTAGTATCTTGTCTTCTGTTATTACATTAAGTAGCTGACTCTCTTGAGGAACGCACTGAACATGAAGATGAGTACATGATCAGTGAAAAGGAGCTGCTTGTGAACAGGTAATCATGGCCATTTTATGCATGATTTAAAACATCATGTTGCCACCAAAAATAGCTGATTTCATGGTTTTAAGTCATTAGCAAAGATGATGACCATGTCTATCATACAGATTCATATCAACTCCAAAAGATATGGGGACATTTAACTGTGGGGCATTTGTTGCTGGAATAGTAAAGGTGAGTGCTGCAATTACAGTTAATAATCGTTGGCTGGATTCAAATCTCAAATTAGCATTTTTTTTCTCTTCCATTTTGAAGGGTGTACTGGATAGTGCATGTTTTCCAGCGGTAGTAACAGCTCATTTTGTACCTATGGAGGGCCAGCAAAGACCTCGAACTACTATTTTGATCAAATTTGCGGAAGAGGTGCACTGCTTTGTTTGCTTCTTCTAAACATATGTTTATTTTGTCGAATGGTTTGAATGTAAACCTAGTTATCAGTTGTTTAATCATTGGTGTTAACTGATTCTTTCCCTTCTTTTTGTCCTTGTGACAAAAAGCAACATTGTTGCTGCCAGTTTCTAACGATTTTTCTCATGGTCTTGTTCTCCCGTTCTTCATGACAGGTACTACGAAGAGAAGCAAGATTAGGTTGATGTTCAGCTCAAATTTTTCTCACGGAGTTCGTATCAATCTTCTGCAACAAGATCGTATAAAAGTTGGTGACACTTCAGCTAACTTTTTGAACTAGTCAGGATTTTCGCATGCCAATACTGTCCAAATACTCGTGCCATCATTGAAGCCCTGTTTTCTCTACCTCCCTACATTGTGAGGCTAGGGCATCTTAATGTCACCAACCATGTAAGACTTTTTGCCACTGTTGATGTAAAGAGATTGGAATAGTGCCTGTATGAACTCATAGAGATTGTTCAACAGCATTGAATTGTTTTATGAATCTATTGGTAAGGGAGACTACATGCGGGTCTTCAAAGTGTATTCCCTATTGACAGGAATGTCCATCCTATTCTCTGTCCTTGGTGTGGCTTCTTGCTGTTTGTTTTCCATTCTTTCTCAAGAATACAGCAATTCTCAGGCCTCTTGCTTACTTAAGATGGATCATTGATGGGGAATTCAAGGGCCTGTCTAATTTGGAAAATTTTCAGAAAATTGAAAAATAGAAATTTTTTGAAAATTGAAAAATAGAAATGGAAAATTGGAAAACTTGTTCAGAAATTTGGAAAAATTTTCAGTTCAGTTCTCTAAAAAAACAAATGCAGAATGGAAAACAGAACTAAACAGGCGCTAATGTTCTATAATTTGTTTCCATTTCACAAGACACAAACACTGGAATGTGTATTTCCAAAAAACAAAAGTGCACTGGAATGTGACTTGTGCCATTCATGATCTGGTTGCAAGCTCTATTTGCTAGTCGCAAAAATTGCTCTGAAAACATCATTGGGAAAAAATTATGCAGCTAAATGGAGAGAGCAATAAACAAGACTGAAACACGAAAGGAGCTACCAAAAATTAATAATTTTTCATTTCTTTCTTTGTTTCTTTTAAATGAGTATCAATTCTGCCAATTTTCAACACCAAGACCGTACAAAGCACCAGCATATTTCTCAGGTGACCCATTGAAGAAATTGTCTTTGAGCTTTATGAAAGTACAACAGGTAAGCAAACTATCAGAACCAGCCTGGTGGCAAGTACCAAACCTCTCCACTTCCAACAGCTCGGCCAGCTTGTTCAACCCGCCATGAAGGCTATTACAATACTTCATCAAATGCTTAATATCGTAAAGCACCGGAAAATACAACTTGATCAGCTTGAAGAATTCTTCTTTACTGTCTGGTAGATTCCTGCAAGTAAGCACCTTCAGCAAGTATCCGAAATCATACCCGCTATGAAACGTAACCCAAACCACATTATCATTCAAACAATCCCTGAAGACATTAGCAACTCACTAAACATCCTAGCATCAACACCCATTTCCTTATTCTTAACAAAATCAATACCGCTCTGAGTTAAAAGCTCGATATAATCATTGGCATAGACATCCTCGTTGGGGTCAAACTCGAGAAAATTGAACTGCCAAACATGGTGCTTATCAATTCCACACGTTGGCAAATTTCCTTTATCATCAGAAAGAGTAAGACCCAATTGAATTAACTTCAAGAGATCAACATTGGCCTTAAGCGTCTGATAGTTATGTTCAGAAGCAGTCTTGAAGTTGGCAATCAAGCGTACGGCAACACCAGGAAACTCAGTGTCCATGGCAATGTAAGGGTAGTCATCAACAATCTCCCGGATCAATTTGAATTTATCATCAAGATTCATTCTTGGGCAAAATCGACATTCTTTATCAAAAACCCTAACCTGCAAAATTTAAAAAAGAGGTCTTCATCAATAAGAAAACCAGAACACTAGTTTGAAGAAAAACCCATCAAAAACCTTGACCTTAACTGAAGATAAAGACAGAAAGATCTTACCTTTGCGAGAGGAAAGATTTGGAAATGATTGAAGATGGGAGATTTAGGCGGGAAGATTTTTGAGGGAAAGGAACGGGTTTTATAACGAAGAAAGTGAGAAGCAGTCAAAAAAGCTTCTAGGAGGCGCGATGAGGAAGAGGGTTTGTAGGGTTTAACGTGAGAATGAGAAAGTTGTTAATTAATGGTATAGATAAGGTGAAATGAACAGACGGATAGGAAGACGTAACAGCGATGAAGACATCCCTTTTGGGTGCATTTTGTGAGAAGCATTCTGACAAAACTCGCAGATTGGATTTGAGAGAGCGGAGAAGATAAACCAGTGGATGATGCTGCAAGTTAGATATTATTTAGGTGCTCTTTTTTTAATACAAATTTCAGTAAGTCCTTTCATCAGCAGCTGCTTTCGTAGCTCAGTTGGTTAGAGCACCCGTTTAGTAAGCGGGAGGTCTTGAGTTCGACTCTCAACGAAAGCATACTTTTTCCCGTCCCTTTTTGCCTACCAATGAGGTTTCTGAGTTGGATCAAAATCAATCAACTCAAGAAAATTTCAACTTCGCAACTCTACTGCACGCAGGAAAGAGACAACAAAGAAATCAACAAACAGTGCAGCATAACGTGCAGAAGTAAAAAGAGGGCAAAGAATTGCAAAGCTGAGCATTACCAAAATACCAATTCTCGGCTCTGCCAGAGAGAACAAGAAACACATCAGCAAAGCCTCCACAGAGTTCCCCCAAAACCCTCATTGTCCAAATCAAGCATATCATGTCCGATATGTTGTATGCTAAATCAATATACTATTGAACAAACAAGCCGGCTGTAGAGGTACAACTGAGCAACCAAATATGAATCCCTACGGTATTCATCATCAAAAATGCTCGGACGCCATCAACCATTTAGATTCCACAATAAACATGTAATGTTTATGCTTACTTCAATCATAGTTTATCATGCAACAAATACAACGAGGCAACGAGGCCTTTCGGTTGTTCTAGAATGACAGATAACTAATTCGAAAATAAATTAGGCCTAAAGGAGCTCTATGCAAAAGGCTATTGTATGTACTCATAAAAAAAAGGGTTAAATCTTATGCTATCTTGTAGAATAATAAAATCCTCCTGTGGTCTCTTAGGCCTTGTTTGGTTGATATTTTTTATGATTTTATAAAATATAATATAGTTAAATTCTTATTTGTTTTGATTTTTATAAATTCATGTTATGATATGGTATGGTTTTATATAGTTTAAAAATGATGAATTTTAATAAATTTTGTAAACTAACAAAATAATGATTCTCCATGGTTCCCAGTAGTTTATAAATTTAAAATTTCTAAAATACTCCTAAAAATACCATAAAACATCATACTATACCACTAAATGAGAATATTTTAGTTATTTTATTAGTTCTACAATCATATCATACCACAAAACCAAACAAAAATAGCTAAAAAACTACTTAACTATGTTATAACATACTAATTACTCTCTTTCCAAATACAATAAACAGTAATTACAATACCATACCATAACGTACATTAATAATCTATGTTGTCAGCCATCTAAGCGAGACTTACGTTTCCAAAAGCTCCTCTATGCAAAAGGCTATTGTATGTACTCATAAAAAAAAAGGCTATTGTACTTCCATTCCATTTCTTCCCATTGAGCTATTGATCAAAATTTGATGCGACTTCTTTAATTATCTAACAGAAGGTGCATTCTTTTTCCTCACTAATTCAAGAACATGATGTCAGTGAGATCCAGCAACAAAAGGAAGAAAAAGAGTTTTAACATATGATGAACTGAAAAATAGCAAGTTCTTCAAATAAACACCTAGCAAACACTGTTTCATTTTCAAAACCATAATTGTACACCATGAATTAGACTTGGTAGCAAGTCATCAATACAGCGAGAATAACAATAAACAAGTGTAGATTAACCTCAAGTGTAGATTAACAAATTAAGACAACGTATAGCTTCGATAATCAGTTCCTACCAAGAGGAAGTGACCTACAAGAATAGGTTTCCTTGAAATTGGACTTCTTCGAAGAAGTAAATATGGAAGCATACACCTCCTTATTTGCATTCGGAGGCAACATATCAGTGGCCTTAAATTTCTTGACAGCGCTGCCATTACTCACTTTTGTACCATTCTGAACATTCGCGTTACCTTCCACTTTACCAACAGCCTTCTCTGCACCGTTTTCGTCAACAATCCCATGCTTTTTACCACTCAACCTCTCCAATTCCAGACTCCCATCTTCTCCATTC
>CAODLS011923216.1:0-18623 GCA_948243855.1 Flueggea neowawraea
AAGCGCGGCCAAGGCCTCAGTTCTTGGATCCGTGTTGATAAACTCTCAAGTTATTGAGGTTGACAAGTTCACCATGATGCGTCGTTGTGATCTACCTGCTCGTGATTTGCGACTACTTGATCCGTTGTTTGTTTAGCCATCAACAATTTTAGTCAGAGAAAAGGCTATTGTTGATTTAGAGCAGATTTGGTGCATAATTACTGCCGACGAGGTTCTGCTCTTGAATTCCCTTGATAGCTATGTGTTGCAATATGTGGTGGAGCTACAACGGCGATTAACATCAACTGGAGCGGGTGAGGTTTGGCAAACAGACGGTGCTGATTTCAATCGGAGAAGTATGAATTTTGAAAATGTATATGGCAACACATCTCCTGATTATTTGCCCTTTGAGTTTAAGGCTCTTGAAGTTGCTTTGGAAGCTGCTTGTACTTCCTCGATTCTCAGGTGTGTGAAGGAGTCTTTACAGCATGCTTGATTTGATTGTAGTTTTTGATGCTTTCTAACTCTAACTTTGACCTGAAAATTGGTTTTCAAGAGGGAAAAAGCATGTCAAAGGTTGATTTATGTGGTCAAGTTAATCAATTTATAAATGTTTATTGCAATTATTTTGAATGTGATAGTTACATCTTGTTATCTGTCCATCACCAAACATAGAAGTAGGTAAGTCAGTAGTTCTAGTTTTGATTGAAGTCAAAGCACGGATTTTATTTACAGTGTAATTATCATTTGAGTGGTACATAAAACTTAAAAGGATAAATTTATTATATAAGTGAATGTTTAGTTAGTATTAACTGTAAAGAGTAATATAGATATAAATGTAAAGATATGGAAGCTGAAACAGTAAGAAATTTGTGGAAAGATGGTTCGGAATTATCTTCCTTTTAGAGGTTCTAGTTCAAGTTTTGACGTATGATTTTTTTTACAGTCAAAATCTAATGATTGTGATGTAATCTGGTTTTGTTATCCTGGAACAGACTCTTACTCAACATGCTTTACTATTGTCCTATTAATGGAATGTGAAATCTATTGAGAAAGCTGTGTGAACCTGTTTTCACTTTAGAGACTAAAATTAATTTAAAGTAATTGTTTAAAGATGAAAATTTAGTCACATTTATTACAGATATTAGCGGTCGGTATGTTTATAACTCAGGGATCCCTATATGTGAAACCCTTTTAAAAATGAGGCATACATAGGTCTTGGAGGGAAAGAAGGTCAGCTTACTAATATCAGGTGGGGATTCACCTTTGTGCTTAATCATATTTAAGTGTAATATGAAGAGATTTAGTAACATATTTGCTGTGAGTTTTTTTTCCCCTTTTGTTGCTCTCTTTGATAGTAGGAAATAATTATTGCTTGTTTTTTAAATAATCCATTTTGGAAATTTTCAGTTTTCTTGAGATTGGAATGACTGTTCAAATGAACTTGTACATAGAAAATTGGCCTCTAAAGAAGGCATTTATCTGACACCGAAGGAATTGTTTACCAATCTCTTCTATTTATTCCCTAAGCCATAATAAGATATATACAGTTTGCTTTGGTTTTCCTCCTTAAAGGCTTGGTCAAGTTAGTCATGTTAGTTATCTTTAAGAGGCAGCAGAATTAGAGATCGAAGCATACCCATTACTAGATGAACTGACATCTAAGATCAGTACATTGAATTTGGAATGTGTGCGGAGGTTGAAAAGCAGACTTGTTGCCTTGACTCGGCGAGTACAAAAGGTATGTTGATTTGGGTAATCTTTTTAATATTGAAGCTAATGTTGCTTATCAGATATTTGCTGCTGTGATACATCTTCGGATGGATGATGATGGAGACATGGCTGAAATGTATCTCACAGAAAAGAAAAGGCGCATGGAGACATCATTCTATGGGGATCAGGCCTCCATGGGGTTTAGGTCAAATTATTGTGGGATATCAATTTCTGCTCCAGTTTCTCCTGTTTCTTCACCCCCTGAGTCTAGGAAACTTGAGAAAAGCTTGAGCATTGCTAGGAGTCGGCATGAGAGCATGAGAAGTACAGAGAGTGCCACAGAGAGTATAGAGGAGCTCGAGATGTTACTGGAAGCTTACTTTGTCCTCATTGATAGCATTCTAAACAAATTGACCTCGGTATGGTCAACCACATTGTTATCTAGCAATGTCTTCTCCTCCTTTTATATATTGCTGAGGTTGCATTTATGTCTATTTTCTTCTTTCAGTTGAAGGATTACATTGATGATACGGAGGATTTCATTAATATTCAGCTGGTACGTGTTCCTTCTTCGTTTCTGTACTTCCAGTTCTCGTAGTCTCATGGATGATTTTGTTATGCGGCTCAGTTGTATGAATCTAGAACTAGACAATACCAAGAGGTCTCAGTGGATCTTGAATTTGACTCAATACAAGAAAACTTCTCAATGGATTGAATCCATTACTTAATTTATCCATGCTCGGCAACTATGATTCACAAAGCACTAATGGAAAAACTAGCTACTTGGTTCTTGCATACAGTTCTGCAATATCTGATTTATGCATGCATCAAACTGTTGGATAAATGAAGATTCTTGTCTTTTATTGCAGGATAATGTCCGAAACCAACTGATACAGTTCGAGCTGCTACTCACAACTGCAACATTTGTTGTGGCAATCTTTGGAGTGGTGGCAGGTATTTTTGGGATGAACTTCACAATAACATTGTTTGATGACCCAGGTGCATTTAAATGGGTCCTTCTTGTAACGGGAATAACTGGGATCCTCATATTCTGTGCATTTGTATGGTTCTTCAAGTACAGAAGGCTTATGCCCCTATAGACTTATCAGTATTGAACTCCAATTTGATTCAAGATCATTGTTGATTGCGATTAGTTACGTGTATAACTGCAGGTCTTGCAATTGCTTATGTGACTACAGGTGAAAAAAAAGGCTAACTGGTTATGACTTGCAAGTTAGTCCCCTCCAGAACGTAGTTTTACGTCCTTATAGGGTTCTAACTCCAATTTGACCGAAGATCACACACGGTTCATTACTGCTATTGCAATCACACACTATATTATCTGTTGCAATAATGATGGAATCAAGTACGTTAGATATCTTCCTTGATCTCTTACTGGACAATACTCGACATGACCACATATATGTATATGCAACATCAGAAAATGTATTATGAAAATGCTCGTTAACTCCATAAAAGAACGGCAAGCAAATGGAAATGAGATTAGAAAAGCAAATGAAACTAAAATTAGTGTTGGACCTAGGGTGGTTAATATTAAGATATGTTTTAAGTTTTGATGATCGGTAAAATTTAAAAGAAGTTTCAAATTGCGCATGCTATGGAAATTCCAAAAATATTACGCACACAATTATATTTTACGCACACTATCTGGAAAATGTCTAAGACTAATCCGCACGCAACAAGAAATTCCGCACGTAACACGAAGGATGGGGATAAGGATTTTGGGGAAATAGTTTTACTGTCTAGAGTTAATGGTTAACTGATCAAGATCTTCAAGAGTGGTCTGATTTGTTTTTTTTTTTTTTCATGGAGACATTTATCGTTGTAAACAATTATTTGTTTCTTATTTTTTTTATTTATTTTTGACATGAAAGAAAGAGGAGATGAGGTGACCGGTAAGTAGCGTATCTCTGCTATGCGTGATCATGCATGCTTAAACCGGAAGGTACCATTTCCGCTACTGAATGTTCTCGAGAGCCATAGCGACACCCGACAGCGAACTTAGGTCTGTGCATGGGTGAAGTCACCGTAACACCGCACTGAGGACAAACGAGCTAAGTTACCGTAACACTGCACTGAGGACAAACGAGCTAAGTCTGAACAACCCAGCACTAGTACAATGCTGACCCGAGTGGCAACCGAGGCCACCCGGAATTACGCCGCTCACTCAAATATTCGAACCCGCGCTGCGTATTGAAGCAAGCCTCAACTGTTCGGCCACCCCTCCGGGGGTTGTTTCTTTTTCTTTTTTATGTTTTTTAATTTTTTTTGGGTAAATATGTAAACGTCTGTAGTATATTTCTATTCTTTTTTTTTATATATGTATCTGGGATAGTATATTTCTGCTCTTAGTTACTTGGAAATCCATTTCACGAACAATGCAGACACAAACCAACATCCAAACAACCCCATAACCCAAACAACAAATTATCTGCAAGAAAATATCCTTCACAGTCCGACTCCTTTGCTCTCGCAAAAAATGGCTTTGCTCCAATTTCATGCACCTTCTTCTTCTTCTTCTTCTTCTAACATTATCACAACTCTCTCCTCTATCTCCAGATCACCTTGCTTTGCATTTCCTCAGTCTTCACTAAAAACCCAACAACACAATTCTCTGTTTTCTTCCAACACCACCACTACTAACAGACCTTTCACACTCTCAACTCAGCCCGGGAGGTTGCTTTGTATACCTCCTAATGGAAAGTATGTCAGAGATGACTATCTTGTGGTATGCCCACATACAACTTCCTATTATATGTTTCTTTTTCTTGGGTTCTGTTTTTTCTCATTATACGTATTTGTATGAATAATTTGGCAATTTTACGCAAAGATTTTGAAAATATGTTCAGGGTTTTGTTTGTGTTGTTAGATTACATATTTATTCATTTATTTTGCGAACACAGAAAAAGAAGTCAGCGCAGGAGATACAGGAGCTAGTAAGGGGAGAAAGGAGTGTGCCCATTATTATTGATTTCTATGCAACATGGTGCGGACCCTGTATTTTGATGGCTCAGGAGCTTGAAATGGTAATTTTTTTTATTTTTTTCTACTTTACTATTTGGTGCATTCGATTTTGGTCTCTAATTGAATTTCAATTTTCTTTACTTTACCTAGAGGCTAGAGCTTTTGGTTTTTCTATTACAATGGGTGTTCTTGGTGCAACTGGTTTTATTTTGTGCTGGTTTATAAATGGTGATTCTGGTTGACAATTGTACAAGTTTTTCCTGGTGTTAGAGGATATACGAAGCTTAGTGAACTGCTATTTCGGAAAAAACTTATTCTAAGAAATATTTGTAATATGATTAGTTCTGCGGCATTGGACAGACTGTGGCAGATCCAAATGTAAATAAAATAGAGTTTTCTGAGTAATGTTGTATTTTTATCTACTTACCTATATGGTATTCTCACTGATACTCATTGACAATGTGAGGTTAAATGATGAACCATATAGATCTGAGATATCAGTTTTATTAGTGACAGGCTTCAATAAGAAAAAGGAAAAAATTGCTTGCTCTTGAGTACTTCTGCAGTGTGACTCCGTCAGTTAGCCTTAATGTTAACGTGTATATAAGGCACTCATAGGTGATTGGGTTGAAATCTAGGTTACCTCATCTTATGGCATTTTTAAAGCTACTAATTACCTATCCATTATTATCTACCTCCACTATTATTCTATGTACTTCATCTTCAAAGGCAATTTGCTTACATCAGGCTAATTGACATATGGCATAATGTTTGTTCATGATGTATCCTCTAAAAATTGAATCTCAAATCTCACCCAATATGGAACTTGTGGAGAACAAGTTGGTCATTGTCATAACCCTTTGTCATGCCTTGCATAATTGATTGATTTATTAAACTTTGTAAACCAAATATCATAAATTTCATTAGAGAGGTCTTACAAAATGTTCACTTAAGCTGCATGATTGGAAATTTGGATCATAGAAGGTGGTTTTTGTGTCCAACCAAAAATGGTGCAATCTTTCTATCTTGTGACTGAAACAAAAGCACCTGATCAATTTATTCTCTGCAACCATCCTGTGTTATTTTCAACCTCATTTCAATTCATTTTCAAATGAAGAAAAATAACTTCAAGGACTCAGTAGCTTCATACATGACCTCATTTCCAATCCCATCTTTGTATACACTTTTCCCCTCAATGAGGAGGTATAACGGAATGCAGCCTTTCGTTTTTCTTTTCAATAACTCTTACCCATCTCAGACTTGGTATTTTTTGAATCTTAGACCTCTCCTATGAAATCTCATTCTCAAACCACCAGGCGCACCAGAGGGGAATTTATGATTAAAGTATGCCTTAGCAATTATTTGTAATTCACAATTGCTCACAAATTGATCTCAAGGGGCCCAGTAATTTTACTTCTTATTTAGGAATTATGTGTGGCAAAACTGCAATATTTTTGTCCTTGCCAATTGTAGCGGTGTGCATAATGATAGAAGAAAAGCATGACGAAAATCTTATGAATTTAGTACTAGCATTTCTCAGGTTATTAAAACATGCCTACATCATCTTGACCTTGTTTATTTGTCTTGTTTTTTTGTTTCTGATATTTTGTGTATGTTGTAGAAACCTTTGCTTACTATAATGCAATGGGTTTCAACAAATTTGAAAATGTAATCACTATCTTTTATTTATTCTGCTCAATTAATAAATCAAGAACATTTTTGTTGCAGCTTGCTGTTGAATATGAAAGCAATGCTCTAATTGTCAAGGTTGATACTGATGATGAGTATGAATTTGCACGTGATATGCAGGTATTCTATCTTTAACCTTATGTTTATACTTGTGATACTTTTTTTGTTGTCTTCAAAGAATCCTTAGACGTTTGTTCAATTCTATTACTTTGTTGCGCGGTTTTCTGTACTATAAATTCGAACAATGATATTTTCTAGCCGAAGAACTATGTTTTCAGCGCCAAAGGTATCAATTACTCGTCATTTTCAAGTAATGTTGGAACAGAATATGTTTATGGGTTATCTTCCTAAGCTCAATTTTCGTAGGTTTTTGAATATGGAACTCTTGCTTCTCAGGTCCGAGGTCTTCCGACATTGTTTTTCATTAGTCCGGATCCAAATAAGGATGCTATTCGGACTGAAGGACTCATTCCAATCCAGATGATGCGAGATATCATTGATAAGGAGATGTGAGAAACCGAGAAGAGAAACCATGTGCTTACTCACGGACAGGATTATGCCCTGGTTTGTTTAGCTGCTGACAAATACAACACAAGCCGTGCAGTTCAAGGATCAGTCATAGCTAGGTACTTTGCTTTGCGGAATGTGCTTCAGATTTTGTTCAGTTATTGTAGGAGTACTTGTATTAGTGTTGAATACTTTTCAAGCAAATGGTATTTGTGATATCTCTTGAGAAGAACATATATTAGGTGATATCTCTTGTAATTTGTTTCGGAAACATCCTAAACTAAAAAATGTCAATTGGCTGCACTCAGGTTGGGGAAATTACCAATTAAAATTAAGTTTACATTAGTTTAACAAAGCTTAAGACCCAGCTCAAAAACAAAGCTTAGTACATATAGATGCTCTCAAACCATTAAGAAAATTGATTGCAAGTTTCTGATGATTTTTGTTGTTGGTTTATCTTTTGAATCATTATGTTCAGTCATTGCTTGCCGCATCTATAACTATTCGGTTAGCGTCTTTCTTTAATGAATCACGCATTTTTCAAAGCATTACTATTCCTGAGTGCAGGTTCGGTGATTCATGGCCATGTCGGGCGAGCAAGATATGCGGAACAGGTGGCCATGTCGGGCATTCATGGCCTCGTATTTTGGCCTAAATGTAGTTCAACGTTAATCCTTGAACAGGTGGACATAGTGGTCATTTTGTCCCCTACATGTATAATTGTTGTGCATCTATAAATTAATAAAATTCTACTATAAATTTACAGATAGTATATATGTGATAGACAAATAGTGAATATTTTGTCCGTTATATGTACACCTATCGTCTACTTAAAAATTTATAAAATAAGATTTTATTAAATAAAATAAATTTACAAATAATGGTCACATGTTGAATAAATGAAAGATATTTTTGTTTAATATATGTACATTTTTTGTCCACTTTGGATACATAAAATTTAATAAAATGTTAGATGTTTTTTTGTAAATAGTTCATTTTTAGAAAAACTTTTATACACTTGGCAACTCTATAAAATTGGCAATTTTTTAAGCATATTTATACCTTTTTTTCCCATGGATTTCTCCAATGCGGGGCCAATGATTTTTCATTGACTCCGCAGTTCCATTGGTTCCTTGTTGTGGGGAACCAATAGAAAACAAGAGGTGTGGGGCGGTTTGCAGTATGAAAGACTGCCCCACAGGCGGGGCCCACAGATAGTGGGCCACCCAAAAAATATATTTTTTTTATATTTTTTTATTACATGGAAGTGGACTGTTGTTTAACCGTTGCAAATAAACAATGGATTTGTGGATCGTTGATTATTTTTTTTCAATTTTTTCCATTCTATTTTTTTGTATTTTTTCTTTATAAATACTCTTGTTCCAATTTCATATTTCTCATTTTATCTCTTATCCATTTTTCTTCTATAAAAAAAATAGATCCTAATTCTACCAATTCTCAAAAACCCAATCAAAATTATTTGTCAAGTTCCTAAAATCAATCATACAATTTTCAAACACCAAATTTTCCAAATCCTCGAGTTCCACTTTACCAATTTTTTCCATAAAATTTCATGTATAATCAAAACACATATAATGCCCAAAGTATGTCATTTCCTTTTCGCGCACCGCAAATGCAAAATATGCAATTTCATTTTTCCTACCCCAATTTTCAAAATAATTTCACCAATTTGGATATTGGTTCTGGGACAAATAATTCGAATGCTACATAATCGAATTTCTTATCTGATTGTCAAGTTCCAACCATTTCAACACCATCGGCAAATAAGTCTTCTTTTCCACCAATTGATGAGGACGTGGAATACATAGAGAAACACCTTTCTTGGAGTATAGAAGATGATCGACGACTCGCATGAGCGTCGATATCAATTTCAAATGATTGCGTTGTTAGCAATTGCCAAAATGAAAAAACATTTTGAAAACGAATCACTGAATATTTCAATGCAAATCGTGGAAATGACGCGCCAAGGAAAGTGAAAGCCATAAGAACCATTGGTATTGGTTACTACCACTTGTGAATGAATTCAACCAAATCTTCAACAAATTGAAAGATGAACATCGTAGTGGCTGGAGTGACGATCAAGTGAAGGAGCATGTTCGTGAATTATTTTTTCAAAATCGAAGAAAACAGTTCACCCATGAGCATGTTTCGACATTGCTCAAAGACGAGCAAAAGTGGAGAATGAACTGCTCGCTCCCGCACTCATCTAAAAGAACAAAGAATAGTGAAAGTGGTGCTTATATGAGTTCAGATACAAATGTGGAGGCAGATCTCGACGATGCTGAGGTTCGACCAATAGGCCAAAAGGCATTGAAATCTAAAGCAAAAGGAAAGAGAAAAGGAAAGGGAAAGGAGACAGAGTCAAGTGGGTCGTCTTATATAGAGGACGAAATCTTGGACAAATGGTGTTGGAATTTGTAACTAAATATGACATTCATATAAAGGATAACACAACGGAAATAACAAAAAAAATTATCCTAGAATTCCACCAAGGATCCATGCACATCAACATAAATGATTAGGGTTTTACCTTGAAAAACCAAAGCTCGATTGTATGAACGAATGAATTGTTGATGTAAATTTTAGTATAAACTCGAAACCCTTTCAATCACGTTCCCTTTGTGTGAACGTGACCAATGGTATCCACACGAACGAATTCCCTTGGATTGGTGGAGTGTACTAGCACTTAAAATCTCTATTCTAATTCTCACAAATAATTTTCTCTCTTTGTTTGTGACACTCACAAATTCGGCCAAGCCATTGCCATGAGAAACAAGATTAGGGTGTGCTCTTATTTATAGGCATATGGAAAAACCTAAATAGGTGCACTAGGGTTGGCAAAAACCTTTCCTTGTTCAAGAAGAATTCGTCTACACCAATTTAGGAGAGAGTGTGTGCCGAATTCCTTCTCAAATTGGTGCCAAAATCCCTTTCCTTGTCACACAAGGATTCAACCCTTCCTTCTTAGGGAAGAGATGCCAAATTTCCTTTCTTGTTCAACCAAGAATTCGGCCCCTCTTGTTTAGGAGAGAGAGGGCTGAATTTCTTCTAGTCAAATATGGGTTTGCCTCTTCTTTTCACACAAGAATAAGAAATCCTAAAAAATAAGAGTGGTGCCGAATTTCTCATAAGGTTTTATTATGTTGTTGGGCTTTTAATTATATGATACACTATTATTAAATAAATTACTCTATTATTATTATCTATGGGCCTAATTTCTATCACACATAAATAAACCCAAAATAATATTAATAAGTGAATTAAATTAAAAGTCCATCACAATAATGGATTATATCTTATATCATAAATAAGATATAAATCATAAAATTCTGAATTATTAATAATTAATCAAATTAATTATCCTAATAATTCATTTGCCAAATGAGAGAACATTTGTAATCTAATCCAATTCGTTTTAGTGTGTGACCTAATAGGCCTACTCGAGATTAGCAATGGGCCTCGTCCCAAAACACTTGGGCCCAAAGTCCATAAGCAGTATCTAGTAATATATTATGGCAACCCAAAATTGAGTGGCATTAGTGATCTGAGTTAACTTTTCACAATTTGATATTTAGTCCTTTTGTCTCACTATATCTATATTAAGCATAAGACATTGTGACATGTCAACCTTATATACTTAATGCGTTTTTTGATCCCAAATAGATTGATATACAAATGACATTAATAAAACCTTTCATCAATTCATTTGAGTATGCATACATTACATCAATCCTACTCATCAAGTGGCCTAAAGATATCACTCTTTATAAGATGAACAAATCCATCACTCTCACCATCACTCCTCCATAAGATTCATGGCATATCCAATCATAGCCTTTATTGTTACCTTATTATAGATAATGTTTGACTAAGTCAAAACATGTGATTCCTCATGTAGGAGTCCTCTCACCATCACTCCTCCACAAGATTCATGGCATATCCAATCATAGCCTTTATTGTTACCTTATTATAGATAATGTTTGACTAAGTCAAAACATGTGATTCCTCATGTAGGAGTCGATAGTGAGTTTCAGTTAGAGGACTCAAACATCACCACTGTATGAAAGCTACTTGTAACATTGATTCATGAAGCGCTTTCATAGCGGACCAGTCTAATACATGTTCCCTAACATGTATCTATATTCTAAGTGATATCCCATATCCATAATCAGTAAAACATGATTATCCTCTTAGCAATATAATAACATTGGCTTGTTACCATTCCCATGATAGCAACTGATTAGGGACCTTTAGAATAATATTCTTTTTACCTTATGGTTTTACTATCAACTCACATACTTAATGACATAAGGAATAATAAACTATTCATGGAAGTTTTATTATTATAAACAATATAATATTTCATAGATATGAAATGAAATGTCTCTTTATTAAATAATAAATGTAATGACGATGTATATCAATTATTGGACTAGAGTACAAAACTAACAATCTCCCACTTGCAAACCTACATAAAGTAGCTGCAAAGTATCTCCCACGCCAACACAGAGTAGTTGTAAAGCGTCTCCCACGCCAACACACGCAGACTGCCTCTCTCAACTCCTGTAAATGATCAAGGGTTCAATTTCTCTCTAATTCTCCTTCATTAGTGGCATCAATGGGGAAGGTACATCAATCTAGTTCTTCTTCTTTTTTTTTTTGTCTTCTTCTTCTTCTTCTTCATTGTTTATTTCTCAATTTTTATGTTCCGATCACTACCGTGGTACTCAAGACGAGCCTCTGGTATTAGTGCCAGTGATGCTCTATAAAGATTTAAGAGATTGTGTCCAAGACCAAAGGTAACTTATCATTCTCCGTTCCTGCCACGACCCAAAATCGACTTGAGACCGGTGTACGAGGTGAGCCGTCTAATCAAAGCCAGCCCATCTCATACAAGCCTCAGAGTACAGAACTTACACCCAAAAATTATTTATTAATAAATAACCTATTAATCAAATTAAAATAATTAAATAATTAAAATTTTAAACTAAGAATAATCTTAAATAATAAAATAAAATATTATTATAATATCAAAATACAAAACAAATATTTAAAAATAAAATTATTTAATGACTAAACGATGACAAATACAGAACCATAACCCATAGATAACCGGTGTGGAGCTTCTAACAAAAAAAGATAATATAGGCCTCGAACAATAGGACACTCACTGCTGACAAGAACGTCTCACTGGACGTGAAGTATTAGATAACTGCTATCAACATATCCTGTAAAATAATTTTTAAAAACAAAACAAATTGTTCAGACAGAAAATATATTTCAGAAAATATGTATAATTTCAAAGAATCAAAATACTTATTACAAAAATATGTAAAAAATTCAGAACATTGTATTTATTATGAATTTCATAATAAATATCAAAAAAAATATTTATTCCAAAAATATTTTTAAATTCAGAAAAAAAAACTTATTTCAGAACAGAATATTTATTTCAGAAAATATTCTTAAATTCAGACAAAAATCTTATTTCATAAAAATGAAATAATTTCTAAAACAGATTTCAAACAAAGATCATACATATCAAAACATATAAGTTTTAGAAGACATAATCTATATGTCTAAATCTATTATCACAATCACCTGGATACTGAGATAATAATCAAACTCACGACCCACTGGTGAACAGCTGACCACCTCGAAAAACGGAGTAGAACTGAAAATATAAATTTATCTCATTGGGATCAGACACGGTAACTGTGACAATACTGAATGTATGAAATGCAAAGATTCATTCGACGTCGAAAAACTATTTTGGTCGAAAATCTATGGCTCTAGTCTCGAAAATCGAAATCTACGTAAATTTATAGTTTAGTCCCCGTCTTTTGTAAAATTACATTTTAGTCCCAAAAAGTCAAAAAATTATGACTTAGTCCCCAAAGTTTTTAGAATTTATAAATTAGTCCTCTAAGTATTTTCAAATTATATTTTAATCCCCAATCTTAAAATTACAAATTTAACCTTAAGTTCTTCAAAATTACAAATCTATCACTATGCACAATATCAAGTTTAGTTCCTGAATGTAAAATATCAAATTTAGTCCTCAGGTTATTCTGAAATATGGAAAATTACATTTTCAGTGCTTTTCATTAGAAAATCACATCAAAAGGTTATAAATCCCGAACCGTTCATTACCCAATGTTTTCAATCATTCCAATCAACTCAAATTAGTCCCTAAAGTTCGAATCTAGCCTCGGTTTAGTCCAAAACAACTTCAAACGTCTGAAATATGTCCTCAAAGATTTTGACTGAATTGTCCTTTCATCAAAAACCATTCAAAACTTCATTTTCAACCTATATTTGTGTTTCTCAAGCTCAAATCTATCGAAATCCAACAAAAACAAAGTAAAAATCCATCAATCACTTCAAAAATCCAATCTCACCTCCGACCAAACCCAAACAACTTCCATGAAAATAACAAAATAAAAGAGAGGAAAGAAAGAGTATTCACCTCAGTTGCTAGCCTCGTCGAGGAGGAAGAAAGAGGATTGAGAGAGAGATTTGGGACAGAGAGAATCGAAAGAGAGAGATTCATTTTCTGGGTTTTGAAACTGAACAATAGAGGAAGAAGAACAAAAGAAGAAGAAGAAGAAGAATGTCGGCTGGGCTTAAAATCAAAACTGTGCGTTTCAATTCGATTCAAAACGGCGCCGTTTTTGTTTGCCACAGAACGACCAGGCATTTACTACACACGTACGACATGTTGTTTGATCACGCAAGAGGACGACAAGTCATTTTCTTGCTCACGGACAACAACACACACATGTGTAGACGACAGGCCGTTTGCTTCAAGCTACAGACACCTATAGTTCATATATCTTTTTCTTTTCTTTCGATTTTGTTTTTCTTTTCAATTCCAACCAATTTTCAATCAATTCAACACCTCAATACACTTCAAAAATTTCATTAACACAACAAAAATTTAACACTCCAAAAATATTATTAATTATTTAATTAATATTTAAAAATTAAAAATAATCCTCCAAAAATCAATAATTAATTCAAAAATTCAACAGAATATTATCAAAATAATTACTCAAAAAATCAAGAAATTACAATTCCGTTTCAGCAACGACATTTTCTCATGATCTTGAACTAGAAAATTAATTGTATCCGCTTTTAACAGTGTTTGAACTAGTAACACTACTTCATTAAAAATAACTAATTTTAATTCATTGTGGTCTTGTGACGTGGCAGGTGTGTATGAGATGTCATTTGACTGGGAGGAGAAGACAGTGATGGTGGAAGACAATGGACGCTAAGGCTTTGGCATATGCTTTGACGAAGAAACTTAAGCTGATGGTTGAGATTGTGTCGCCTTAGAAGGAGAAAGAAGGTGGTGACAAGGACAGAGAGAGTAGTGTTGTAGCAAAAACGGTTGTGTGAAGAAGGTGAGTGGGGGCGGTGTTGTGAAAAAGGAGAAGGCTGGTGAGGACGTCAATGAGTGGAAGCGGTGCTGTGAAAAAAGGAGAAGGTTGGTGAGGACAGTGATGTGAAGAAGAAGAAGAAGAAGAAGAAGAAGAAGGTTGTTGAGGAAGGTCGTGTGAAAAAAGAAGAAAGTTGGTGAGGACGGCGGTGTGAAGAAAAGGAAGAAGGCTGGTGAGGATGGTGGTGTGAAGAACAAGAAGCTTATTGGGGACGACAGTGTCAAGAACCAGAATGTCGTTGAGGAAGCGAAAGACAATGAGGATGGAGAAGGTAGTGGGAACTTGTTGTTGCAAACTGGGTATGAGTCAGGTTATGTGTTTCAACCCGCTTACACGAATGCCCTAACTTACGGAAATATGTCTCTTGGTGCCCCTCTTCCTCCTCTTGACCGATTCCAAATGGTTTATCCAAAGTATGGATATGGATATGGTTACAGATATGTTCCGGTATGGATATGGTTATGGATATGTTCCCCGAAACCGGAATGCGTGCTCCATTGTGTAGTTAAAGAGGTTTTTGATAAAATGTAATAAAATAAAAACTACAAAGTAGAGAGTAATACTACTAATACTTTGATTTCAGATAACATTACTAATATTTTGATTCATCATTCTTTGCTCAGTGTTAGGTGTTTTATGAAATTTATGTTTGAGTGTTCTAAAAACTTTTAAAACCATCCAAATGGGTTGCGTCGTCCCTAGATGGTGACAAATTCTATCAATACTAAAATGGAATTTAACAGCTTTTCTTGACCAAAAAAAAAGAAAGTCTATGCAAAGTTCTCTCTCTCTCTCTCTCTCTCTCTCTCTTCCTTTTGTTTATGGATATTGAATTGTGGAAATTACGCGATTCACCTACATTAGTTTGCAATATTTCTTTCGTACGGACATGATATGTTTATTACTTATATACTTTCCCATAATTATTGATTCATGCACTTAACTTTTCAAATTCACGGCATTGTGTTCATATGTTGGTATGTTATTTATTTTTTGTTGATGTTTTTTGTATTTTCAAATTCAACACGTCTTATTTATATGTTGTTTGAATGTTGTTAATCTGTTGTTGATATCTTTTGTATATATGTTATTTTATATGTTCATTTTTTATTTTATATATTGCTTGAATGTTGTTGATATCTTTTGTTTATTTATTTTTTATATGTTTTTTTATATTTGTTGATTTCATGTTGATATGATATTTAAATATTTTTTATACGTTGATATCTTCAATATGCCATGAATAGATACTAAATAAATTCTAAACAAGTTTTAAACAAGCTTGAGAATTTTTATGGAACAATAAATCTGTAATTTATAAAATTGGTTTTCTAAATCCGTAATTTTTGAATTTTTTCTTAAGCTATCGAAAGTGGGCCACATGAATTCGTAATTTACAAATCTAGACCGCGTGTAGGTAAACATAGCCCTATAACTAACTAATTTAGGATTGAGCCCACTCTCTAACTCCATTCATCTATTATAGTCACATTATTATACATAAGGGATCTGAGACCTAGATACTCTAACGACTCCATTCCACCCACTAACTTGTGCATCATTTATTCTTGTCTCTCTATTCTATTTGGATCAATCCTCTGATTATATGTATATTTTGTCATCGCAGTTTAGCAGTAAGTATTTCTGTGAATAAACAAAATTGCATCTAATCATTGTCCTAGATGTCTTATTACTTAACTATTGTTACACCTATACTCATATAATATACTCTCGTATAATTCCTGGCATATAACAATACTTACATATATATAAACGAATTTACAACAAGTCCTCAAGATAGAACTAACAAAATAATTACAACAAAATGTTCGTAGATAAAACCAGCAAAACTAGTAAACATGAAATGTCATATAGTACAAGCCAATTTTGGTAAAAAAAAAGATGTTATGTGATGAGCAATGAAGATCTTATCCTTAAAACCTTATATGCACACGTGGTAAGGAGAGAGAGTGATCGCGACATTCCGACCTCTGTCACGTCGCTATGTGTACAAGCCTGAAAATCGGCACAAAAGTTAACCTGCTGTTACCTAGGAAAAATATTTGTGCTTTATATGCACAACTCAATGATGAACTCAACATGTATCAAACATTATAATAAGATACAATATATACAATCAATCCAATATATAACAATTAATCCATGTTTAGTAAGAATTCGATGCAAGTCTGTTTAATTCGGTAATGGTCCAATCTGTCAAATATTGTCCCGGGTTCCCAATATAATAGATCTTAAGGATCTTTTCAATTACCAATAGAATTAACCCATAAGTCTAATCAAATAAATTGTTGGTCATCCTAATATAGTAGAATGGACTAGAGAGGGCTCATACGAGTTTTAGCTACATATATCACTTAGTTCCATCCACTTTCTCATATAACCAATATAGTTGAATGGACTAGAAATGACTCATACGAGTTTCAGTTGCATATAACACTTAGTTCCATCTACTTTCTCATATAACCAATATTTTCCAATGGAATTGCACATACCTAAACACATTAGCCATACTCCTTTTAAGCCATATGGAATTAGATGCAAAACATATACGCAAATGTATCTCAATATCATTTTCAACAACTCATATATATTGTACAATATATTATCACCTGAATGAATATCAAATAAGAATATACCAATATCAAATAATCAGGTCGTGAACAATATCCCATCCCAATATTTTCACATATTTCATGTCAGATCATATCAATACCAATATATCATACAATATACAATATAGCACGTAAAGCACGTAATGGGTTCACTCACAAGACAAGCAAGTTCCAATCTCCTAGCTCGCCTCTAGAGGCTCTTTATATCCCTTCACATCTTATACACATAATCACACAATTTTCTTTCAATAGAGAATGCATATGTGCCAGCGTATGCATGCGACACTCTAATGATGCATGTTCTGATGTTGACACTTTTAATATGTACTTATACATACAATTTGGTATGAATTAATACATTCTACTATGTTCTAGATAATTCTTATATGTGTTGGACCAAGGGTGGTCAACATTGAGATTTCTCTAAAGTTTTGATGATGAACAAACTGCAGAATTCCAACTTCAACTCTTGGAAGAAAAAGATGATTGTTTTTCTTCAATTCTATGATATAGAAACTTGGAAAGTCATTGTGTTAGGTCCCAAAATTCCAAAGTATGATGATGACTCATCCAAAGAATATAAAGATTTTGATGAGGAAGATTGGAAGAAACTCCATACAAACTCCAAGGCAACTCAAATCTTATATTGTGCCTTGAATCCGGAAAAGCATAATAGAATATCATCTTGTGAGAATGCCAAAGAAATATAGGAAATGTTGGAGGTGACTCACATAGGAACCACTCAAGTCAAAGAAACAAAGATCAACATGATGTTGCATGACTATGAGTTGTTTTCAATGAAAGAAGAGGAAAGCATAACTAGTATGCTTGATAGATTCTTGAAAATCACAAATGGGCTTGCTTCTCTTGGAAGACCAATTTCGGGTAGTGACAAAGTAAAGAAGATTCTAAGATCATTACCAAAAGAATGAGATGCAACGGTTACGGCAATTATGAAGTCGAAAGACTTAAATAAAATGGAGTTTAGTGCATTGATTGGTTCTCTCATAAATTATGAGATTGTATTAAAGAGTAGAAACTCCAAGGCTAAACTGAAAGAGAAGAACTTAGCGTTCAAAGCTAAGGAAGTTACAAGTGATGAAGAGGAGGAAGAAGAAGACGAGGAGGATGAAGAGGTAGCTCTTTATGCCAAAAATAAGGAGATACAAAAATATATTATTAACAAGGAAGAGGAATATCAAAAAGGGAACAAGAGATGATCACAAGAAAAGCTCATTCTACAACAAGAAGAAGAATGATGATATTTGCTACAAATGTGGCAAACTGGGCCATTATGTCAAAGATTGTAGAGTTACTTTGTCAAAACCACATTATGAGAAAAGCTAAAAGAAGAAGTCCTTGTTGCAACTTGGAGTGATGAGGAAGATGATGATGATAGCAAGGAGGAAGTCAACCTTGCACTAATGGCTCAAAGCTCTTACTCAAGTGATGAGGGTGACAATGAGGTAAACAACTCTTCTCACAATGAACTTGTTAATGCATTTGAATCATTGAATAAAGACTTTGAAGATATATTCAAACTTAACAAGGTTTTGAAAAAGAGAAATAAATCTTTAGAATTAGAGAATGAAGCCTTGCTAAAAAAGCTAAATGATGCCTCTATTGATCATACTTCTTGCTTTCTTGAACA
>CAODLS011923289.1:0-29722 GCA_948243855.1 Flueggea neowawraea
TATAGCATCGATCAAGCCGTCTGCGCAATTGGATAACGAATTGTGGTCAATCCAGATGTGACTTGATCCAAATATGGAAATTCCATCTCCATCAGCCATTGTCCTCCAACCATAATGGCTAGGCGAGCTACGAACCATGGCATTGCCAGTCGGCTTACAATCATGGATATGAAGGCCGTGAATAATAACATTTGTAATGAACTGGATAGTAATGCAAGCACCATTGGCAATGTGAACATTGGCTCCACGAGCGTCAATGGTTTTGAAACTGTTCATGATGAGTTCTTGCTTCAGTGTAATCACCATATCCCTCTTGAACACAATCCACAAAGGCCAGTCTTGAATCACAGCGTGACGTAGCGTTCCGGGTTTCGGATTAACAGGATCATCGTCACTAGGATCAGTAACGACATAGTATCTACCATCACGACCACCAATAGCAGTGCGTCCGAAGCCGATGCCACAATCTGCAAGGCGCTTCCTGTGGCGTTGCCAATTGGGGTCACAGCGCCAACAATCATCAATCGGATTTCCTGTCTCACACGAAAAATATCCCAAATTCCTCCTTGCTGTACTGTTCCGAATAGTTCTGAGACATCAAAAACACAATTAACATCGTATTAGTTAATTACAGTCAGTTACTAATCTGAAGGAGGATTTCTATATCCACAAACAATGACAGAGAGGCTCTGTTCTGAAGAAAATTCTTGGTAAGTATATTAATTGAAGCATGTGAAGCAACGTGAGAAGAGAATTGAATCAAAACAGCAGAGATAGACAATTATTAGACAGCATAATTGTGTTCATAATAGTAATAAGACGATGTAAAATTAATCATATATATATATAAATAAAGGCAGTCTTGAAGCATGTTGTCCCACATGAAGATGCAGGGTCATGTGACATAAATGTAAAAGGTGCACACGGATAGATGGATACGGTCCATAAGGAAGTAGTGTGTGAGTTAGCTCTCTCCCACATTACTCTGTGTATGAAATAAATGCAAAGTTGAGGGAACTAATTCCTGTCTAGTACTTTGTTGTGTCGGTGAATAAATGCAAATGGGGTTATTTAATGTGTTCATAGTGACCATATTTAATAGCCCAGCTCTCTGCCAACAAGAACTGCCGGACGCTGCTGCTGCTGCAAGATCAGCTCCAACCAGAAAGAAAACAAGAAGGAAATTCTAAAACAAAGGGTCTCATAGCATGAGACTGCAGATATCTGTAATTTGTGGTTTGTGGTTCAGGACTTTTTGGGTCTGGACAGGCTGGAGAAAAATAAAAAAATTAAGCTGCATACCCCACTTTGGTAGGGAATTACTAAGATGATGCATGAAATTATGAAGGTTCCGATTGTATGTAAACTGTGGATTTCACATTCCTGACCACTCGCAGTACCCATTATGAAACAATTGTATGCAAACTCTGAATTATATCCCCCACTTATATGATATCGGTACCAGTGAGACCATTGCTTATTTAGAAAAAAGAAATTAATCTATGAAAATGCAATGCCAATTTAGATATTGTACGGTACAGGACAAATTGGATAGTATCTTGTTTTAATATTCTTCAGTCATAAACAATGCAAGAATAACTAAGATGGCTCTAATAAAGAACTTAAAAGATGGTCTCATTTGTTTGGACGGTTGAGGCATGTAAAGGCGAATGAGATATAGAGGGAGGAATAGGACAAGAAGTGACATAAATTAAAGGGCGTGATAAACGGATCTAACGACATGGTCATGTGAATATAAGCTGGCAAATAAACTTAAAAGGCGAAGGAAGTTGCAGTATGAAGAGCTTGATATGGAGATTTTGCCTATAATCTATGTAGGACTTGCAGAATGATAATTGAGAGGATCTATCACAGTACGTAATAGAGAGGGACAACATCAACAAGAAAAAAATAAACAGAGAAAAAATAAAGAGTGAACAATAATTTAGAGGACTCAAAAAACACAATAATTTAGCAGAATATAATGAAGCCAAGTAGTTAGAGAATGGATATGTAAGTCTTAGATTGGATCAAAATTTGGATTTCTCTCAAACCACTCTGTCATTCTTGTCCTTTCCCTTTTTTTCCCTCTCTCATTCTCTCTCTCTCTCTCTCTCTCTCTCTCTCTCTCTCTCTCTCTCTCTTATGAGATTATTCTAAATTTTTTTATAATAAAATTCTAATTATCATATGGCTTCATTTTTATTTTTTTTGCTCTACTAATTTTAAAAATTTCAAAAACAAATTAACTTTTCATGTTTCTTTTTCAAGGAAACCCGATAATTTACGGTATTCCTATTCCAGTATATCTTATTTTTACCAATATCCCAACTGTTTTGACTGGATTTTGACTAGAGCATGAAAAATAGAAGTCACGAAGAAGGTGAAAAGAATTAACAGTTATAAAACATATAAATGAATAAATGATGATGAGGCTTTGTGTCTTTACGTGAGAGAGAGTTAATATTAAAAAAGACTTCTCAAGTAATACATGCATGTGTCATGTGAGCTTCTGATTGAACACCACCAACCATATCATCAATGTGGAATGATTAATGCATTAATATAATAACTTTGCTTCAGACTGATCCAGAATTAATAGTTGCATGAGTATCAAATAATATGTGTACTCTAAACAAAGTGGAAATTAAGAGACTTACTCATCAACCATGGCTGCAACTGCCTGTGGATCCTCCACTGCATGTTCATTCCATTCATCATCTGACCTGAAGTCACAGAATGACTACTTTAGCCTCTTAACATTATTTAATCTATTTATCTCCGTAAATGGCCTGACTAATTATCAGGCATCGTCAATGAAGGACAATTTCGTACGTTTGGAAAAAATTATAACCAAGTCAGACTGTGCCGTCAGCGTCACGGTCAAGAAATCAGTTCGTTCCACTTCTTCTCTACAGTGAACAGAGAAGAACGAACAGAGTGCTCCAACAAAAAACTAACAAAACAGTTCAACATTAACGATCCGGATTTTTTTCAATCTGATCTTTAATGCTTGAAATCTAATATCAAACGGTCAGTTTTCCACAATTTTTCACGTTGACGATCAGGATCATTTTTGAAAACTTTTAACTGCTTTAACGATCACTCACCATTCCACCGCCATTGTTGAGTTCTTCGAGCTCTCAAACTGCCGTAATTCCTCGGACCTGAAAACATAGCCAAAACCAAACGTTAGTCATTGCTCGGAAACCGAGTCGAAGGCCGCCGTAACTCGTCGAAGCGAGTCATTCATGCGTAATGTACCTCGACGAAGCTTTCACCGTAACGAATAGAATCACCGCCATTAATTTCAATGCAGCCAAGAATCTCAGCGAAACAGCCATTTTTTTTAATTCTCAATACGACGCTGTTTCGCTCTGTTTGTGTGAAGTATGTGAGAAGAAAAAACGAAGATACGGGTCAAAGAAAATTTGTAGAGAAGGGGCTGTTTAAATAGGCCCTAAACGAGTGTGTTAATTCCCATTTTTACCCTCGTTAATCTGATTAACCACGGTTTTAGCCACTCCTAAACCGTAACTGTAACTGAACTCTCCATGGATGGAAGGGTTTAAGTCTGGCACGTCTCATGGACATGTCCCACACTGACACCTCACTCCAGGACCACTTAATCCGAGTCAGCATTTCTATTTTTATTTTTAAATTTTTATTCTTTTTCATTTGGGTGTTGAGACTTGAGATGGTTCGCGGACGGTGAGGACGTATTCGCCAGGGAGGGATGCCACGTGGCCACGTGAATGTGGAGGTCACTGTACGAATTTGTGCGAAATGTGGGCCATTGACAGGTGTCGTTCTCATGACTTGGTAGTACGGCATAATGAACTTTGCCATCTCCAAGGTTACCGGTTGCTCCGGTTTCTGCTCACGTTGAATTCTCGGGACTGTTTATATTCCCGCTATTTTTAATTTACAGCATAAATTGCTATTTTCCCTTTTTTTTAAAAAAAAATCATCTGAAAGATTGCATCGGTTTGATATTTTGTCTTAAAATAAAATGGTTAATTCTCATAATTTGTATTATCATTTTCAACATGATAAAATTAGTTTTTTAAAATTAATTATAGGATCATTTAAAGGGTGAGATTATGAAATCTAGATATCTAATTCATGATGAAGTATATCTATTATCAATTATCATTACCATACTTGAAGATGATCACTTTTTATTTAATTTTGAAATTCAGAAATCTTGAAACCGGGTAATTAAATAAATATGTCTATAAAAGGCTTTTTTTTTTCAAATGGAATAAGGAACTAGTGTTCTTCAAATTGCAATGTTGAATCTCTTTAAAAATGTCCAGTTAACTCTAATGCTCGGAGAGACCCACTCTAATGCATAAATTAGTGAATATATTAGGATCCGAAAGGAGAATGGGATGGCCTAGAATTTTTTTTTAACCAACAAAAGAGGAGTGAGAACGACCAATTATAGTTACCTCTGTTGGACGTGATCATGTAGGCTTCTCCCGTCACGGAATGTTTGAGAGAGCCATACAAGATAATAAACAACATTTATTATGGCTTATCCATGTTCTCTTTAGCTTGCTATTTTATTAGTTGTGTTTACTGTGCGCAGGCCGTTAGTTAATTGTGGTGTGGCTGATGTTGTTTCTCTAATGTACAAAGTGTCCGTTCGGTTTGTTTTGGCATTTCACGTAAGTTCTAAAGACATATGGCTGATGAATTGTGACTGGTGAATGCCCACTAAACCAAACCAACACCTTATTTTCATCTCTAAACTATAAAATCCTCGAGAGGAAAATAAGAAAGTTTACTAATAAAATATTTGGGTTCCCAAATTAGTGTCTTTTAGTGCATTGGACAAAGCATATGATTGGGCATAGAAAAATAAGGTGCCGATAACACATGGATGGGTTTGCATTTGTATTTGTGTTTCTTTCTTTTTTTGATCGAAATTGCATTTGTGTTTCTTACAGTTTTGTTTGGGGATGCTATTGATATATGTGGATTCTTCATCACCTCAGTAGATTTCTTTGTAGGTGCGACTCTCTATAGATTGGCTCTATAAAATGTTTCAATTTATTACTCAAACTATAAAAACAAGGAGCAATACTATTTTGTTCTTGAGGTAATTTGTAATCTTTTATTAGGTGATTGAGTTTTAAAGAATTTTCTATTGCATTCTTATTCTTAAATACCTTCAGCCAGAACTAATAGGAAACTTTAGATTTATAGCCTCATATAGCCACGTTGGCGTGTGACTCCCATGCCACATTATTAGATTTGATATGATCTGTTAGTTTTGTCTGACGACATTTAAACGTAGAAATGCAATAAAAGGTTTTTCAAAATACAGTGACATAATGAAAAATAATGAATTATTTAAGGGACGAAATAATAATTACTCCTATAAAGAATCTTATATCTATCTATTAATTTACAGTCAAAAAAATATGGTTAATATTTTATTTTATAAAAGGTGAATATTATTTATTAAAAATTTAGTTTTCAACCTATTTCAGATAATTGATGATGAAATTGAAATGGGAAGATAAAAGAGAAATTGACTGCCTCACAGAAAGTTACATTTTGAAAAGGAAGGAGCAATTTTTTCCATTAATTTGCCTATCATAACTGGGAAGACAACACCTACCTACTTAATTTCACTAACCTCTTATGCCAATAATCATGAAAATTTTGTGTCCCTATTAATTACAGCTATAATTTCATTTTGGAAATTAATTACAGCTTTTTGCTATCATGATCAACCTTAAGAATTCTCCTTAGCCAGTAAATTCTGATCCACTATTATGTTCAAAAGTTAATCATATTGTCCCATCATGTAAATCAAAAGCAGATATATCCCATTTGGGCACTAAAGACCACATTTCTTTTTATTCATGCTGTTATCTACCGTTTTAACAGCCTTGGAAGAAAAAAAAAAAGAATTTCATTAGATTCATGACAAAAAATCGTATGATAAATTATGTGTCAACAATTTGATATTGTAAAGTAATTCCACTTTACATAGCTCCAACTATTGGGAAGATTTCTGCAAATTGTTTTTAAAATTTGAAAGATTTGTAAAGGACCAACCAATGAATCTATAATATATTGATAAAGAAATCGTCTGGGTTGAAAATTTAATTTTTAGTGGGAGCAATTGTAAAAAAAAAAGAATATGAAAAATCAAGCCATTAGTTTGGTCAATAAACGAAGTCGGGGTTGCACCCTTGCAAAATCAAGATGGAACCCACAAATCAACCAATCTCTCGAAATGAAAGCTAGATTGGTTTAGGCCAACAAGACATATATGTGTTTTGCATACGCACTTTTTATTACTAACTTTCATGTGTTTGTATTAAATTGAGGGAAAAGCTACATCGTATGTTGGCCAGGTTTTGCTTAATCAAAATATTTTCCTTAACTATGAATTGATTTCTGGGTTTCATGTCAAGAATTATATGCTCATTGTTGTTGTTGACGTAGGAAAATGACTAGCTGCTAGGTTGAGACTTGAATCAACAGGGGTTCAACCTATTTCTTGTGTTTATTTTTAGTAGATTATAGAAGTAGATTGTAAAAATAAATTGTACAGTAAAAAAATTAAAATGTTTATTGAAAAAATAAATATGCTTAAATAGTAAATATACTTCTAAAATATTTACTAAACAAATACCATATTCATTCCCCTATCATATTGGTCATAGTTTATTTTGTTTTCACTATACGTTTATATATTTTCACAATCCTAATTCACTAATTAATTCCACGTAATTAATAGTGTTTTTGCATTGATAATTGTCTTAATTGTAATATCAAGTACAATATGCCAAAACGTCAAATACTAAGTGTCTTATAAAAGTATTTTTAATTTAAATACAATAGAGTAAACTCAAATGACAACGAATATTTTTTTTAAAATTAGTTCGTATGACTTTTAGAGTGAGTAGAGACAATATGGCTTTCCGAATGAGTACTGAGGGAATACAAAACCTTTAAAATGGATGTAATACGTGGTCACTTTATCACGCAATAAGAGAGTGCAAGTCTAACCCATAAATACTAATGAGAGCCTATAATGATATTATTTAACACTAGAATAGTTTATCAAAATATTTCTGTGTAGAGGATAGCTTTTGGAGATTTTGCTGACAAATGTACTGTTTTCTTGTATTTAATTTGCTGACGATAGGCAATATCTCATAGACCACCTTCTATCATCTGTCAAATTTGCACTTCAACGCCGCTGCTTATGCGAGTTCTTATTCACTTGATTCATATTTGTGTATCCACGCCATCAAGATCTGCTATTGTCAACTCTGTTCTTGTTATCTTGTTGAAGATTACTTCTGGTAGTGCTACTATAATGGTCAAAGTCCTTTTCATCCAATTAGTGCTCAAAAAAATTCAAATTAGGAATGTCTTGACCCAACTTTCCGAACAACACACCATCAAAAAATTGTCATATTACTCCACTTTTCAATATTGAGTTCAACCAGCGAAAATTGTTGATCTTGCAAACGGTATCGTTTTCACGAATCGAGAGATTAAGAATTTAATTCTAATTGAAGCTAACTTTAAAAAAACAGCCCCGATAGGCGGACTCGGCGGTAATCTCCGAATGTTTAACGGATGACGTTTCGGGTTCGAATCTCGGGTGGGGGTAGGAGTGGGGCAAAATAAAAACTTTAAAAGAACAAAAACCTTAATGTTATTTTAAATTTCAACTTTTTTACACTTTTTTTTTGCAGATTTGTCCATTTCTTAAAAAAATATGATAAAATTATTCTCAACTTATCAAAACAGATTTAATTATGACATTTATCAATTAATTATTTAAAAAATTCTGTTAAAATTTAATGGGATATTGATGACTTGATGTTAATATTTATCAACCTTTCAAGTTATTTGAGAATAATATCTAAATTCTAAATACGAACAAAACTAAAATACAAAATCTTGCAGTTATATCGTTAAGCAAAATTCTAATTAACGGAATTTAGGATAGAGAAAGAGATTCAAATCATAGCTGCACGTTTTGAATTAAACAAGACCTTTATCTCCTTTTTTTTTTCTTTGCGCCGTCGACAAGATGAAGCAAATTAAATTAATTGATGTTCCTTACCAAATGCGTAACTCTCACGTGGAATTAAATTACAAAGTAATTATCTTATCATTTAGAGAAAGTTGTCTCTTCAAATTCTTGAGAGTGAGTTCAGCTTTCACATTTATATAGATATACATACGTGGATGGAGATTAACGGTTCAAGATTGCAACTCTCTAGCATGGGATGTGACTTCAAGTTAATATTCCATTAATCATAATTAATTATTCACTAATTAATCAAAAATTTTACACCCAGTTTCACCACGTCAATCTACATTTTATGTGCAAAATCATTACAGAATAGGGAATTTCTATTGGCAATCATCACAATCGGGTTATAAATCTCGGGACTAACCTAATTAGGTTGGAGTGAACGTGGAGTGGTCGTATTTATTAAAAAAATATTGGGTTTATAAATTTCACAAATATTGTCCATGGGTGGTTTATTTTTGTTTAAAAAAGGGGGTAATTATCACTCTCAATAAGTTGTCAAAGCGATGCAACAGAAGATATTGCATTTACACCACAATGGTTAAGGGTCAAACAGAAAAAAAAAAAAAGAATCAACAATGATAATGAAAATTAAAGGGTACATACGTATGGCATAATTCCGGCTTGAGGTATGCCATAAAACATGGAATTTAGTATTTTCTATTATACACATTCTAACATTTTCCTTTGTCAGGCCAACACCTAAGCCTAAACCTTTTACAGTGCTTCACACTTCCAACCACCTCCCCTTTACATCGAATCCAATATTAGAGACTGAATTAGTTGAATGATCCGATAATTTTAGTGGAGAGTGCTTCAATTACTTGCACAAATGGGTATAGAAATTCCAGAATTGAATTGGGGTTGGAGGAAGTTAGCAGGTTCATTTAGGTAAGTATTCCAAACATACCAAGAAGAAGAAAGTCGGTCCACATGCTACACCTACTCGCCGCTAATCAAGGAGAGAGGAGACTTGCTTTGTTTCCTCAACTTAATCCTGTTGAATACCTCTCTATTTCTTCCTTCGTTCAAGCCATTTCTTTAATCAATTTACAATGACTAATTTGTTACTGTAGTATCAATGTTAGTTAAGTAAATATAATTTAGTGTTCCAAATTATACATAATATTTTGTATTTATTATTGAGTTTGGGTAAATTATAGGTATCTTCATCTGTTTTAACGGTCTAAGACTAATTTGTTTTAGTCAATTAAATCTCCTTACCTCTCCTAACAGATTATTTAATAGAGATTGAATCTGCAAATTCTTTCTACAAACTCATCTTATGTTACCAACTGAATTACAACTAGTTGATATTTTACTATTGAATTTTAGAATCCTCTTGTTAAAATACATTAATTTAAAATGCATTGACTTCTTAACCAACATCTTTTCATGTGTATTGGTGTAAGTGTATCAAGAGTATATTTGGAAAAAATTATATAATCAAATACCTATCATACACTAATAAAATTAATCACTTCATTTATGAAAATAGGTGGGGAAGTGTGGAATAATCGAACACATGCTTTCTTCACTTACTAAAACTTGATAAATCAACAGGCCTTGTCAACAGAGAAGCCTAAATATAAAATGCAAATTGATGATCATAGATGGCAAGGCGAAATTTGTGGTGTCATTAACATGTGATAAAACAGAGGCAGAGTGGTATTGGTGGCAATGATAAAAGAGTAGCTTATCTCCACCAACTTAAAGGCCAAAATTAGTTGCTTCTCCATATAATACAAGATCTGCCATTATGACCTTGACACATGATATTTGATTCAACATCCACAAGTTTGAGTGCTTCTTTAATTTCATTTCCCACAATAAAAATCGCCCTGGAAATTATTTTTTTAAAAGAAAATCTCATTGAGAAGAACAAATTAACCTGGATGTGGAAGGGGGAAACAAGCACTTAACCTTCGTTTGTTTGGAGGAAAAGTATTCTTCGTGGACAATGAACTATCTAGATAAAAATATTTTTTTTTGTTTAATTAGTACACAAAACATTAATAAAAAGATATTTTCAAGCCTTTGAATAATGAAATTCAAATAATTTTAGCACTAATAATAAAATAATCAGTGTACACTTGATATTTATTCTTTGAATATTACTCTCTGCGTCCCATAATAATAGACACACTTTTCATTTTGGATGTCCCAAAATATAGGTGCATTTTTTTATTTCATTTATTATTAACAAAGTTACGAAATTGTCCTTATTTAATATCTTTTTTAACTAATTTATTAATTACCAACACATTTACTCAAATGACATAAATGAAAAAACTTATGAAATTAAACGAGTTTAACTACTAAAACTACCATATTATTTCTTAATCTCCGTGAAAAGTAGTTAGTGCCTATTATTATGAGACGGAAGAAGTAATACTTTAGTTAGGCTTTTGTAAGTTGTGGTAATTTAGTGTATTTAAGGATGATTTAGAGATCAAAGAACATGGCCACATAAAGCTTTGAGACAATTTGGTGATTCTACCTGGAGTAGTACAATGGTCAAAATCATTAGAAAATGAAGAGAGAATTCTTCATATTTTACATTTTTCCACTAACAAACGGAGCCCTAATATATATAAGATATAAAATAGTGTGATCTATTGTCTTTTTGTCAATATGTGGCCTATTGTTATAATCATATAATCTTTTAATGCTTAGATGTGTATAGTCTTAAATTTGGGTATAACTCTGCTCTAAAACACACTTCGTACAAAATTAAAATTATTAAATAATTAAAGATAACCCATAAATCAAACTTCTTACATGTTAAGAGTACCAAAAACGACTCGTATACTACTTGTATCTATTGTTCTCGTCATTGAAGACACTTTTTGACAAAATGATACCATCACGCATATTGGTTGGTCAATACCCCCAACCACACAATTTCCATCTCTATCAGAGAAAACCAACAGAAAGAAGGAACAATAAAGATTGTGACCTAAACACACAACTTCTTTGTTTGACAACTTAGTCAATTTGAAGATACAGAACACTTAATGGGGAAATGTAGCTTTCGGTTCACACCCAACACCATCATCATATCTTTTACTTGAAGTTGGAACTGACCAAGGTTAAATTGAAGGTCACTTTTAATGTGGACTTGTTTGTGTCATATTAGGTTCGTCAATTTAGTCAAGAATTAAGTGGCAAATCATTGTAGTTTTACTAACGCCAACCTAATTTATAACTGATCTAATCACCAAACACTACCTTGCTTGTCGCTATAACATCCATTTAAGCTTTTTTTTTTTTGGATCAATCATTTGATAAGCAATTGAGTAACTCTTATGTCATGGTTGTTAATTAATATGAACCTAATTTGCTTTAAACTTCTACATTATTAGGTTCTTTGATTTAAGTTTCCCTGGTAACAATAGAGCTAAGTTTTTTACTTGAACTAATAACTACTAGGACTTTTTTTCTTAAATTTATAAAATTCAGAAATTAAAACTTGAAATCATTTTAAATTCGGCAAACGATGTTAATAAAAATAAACTTTGATATTCTTGCACTTTTCAGACACTAATCTTACAGTTTTGTATACACAAGAAAAGTAGTCCATGAGAGCTTGAGAGTTTTTCTCTTTTTTTGAGAAGTATGAGAGCTTGAGGGTTAAGAACCCAAAAATATTTTAAAAACCCGTACTGTTAGATGTATAGCAAACACTTTGTTTGATTTAATGCTTAATTAAGATACTCCCAATTTTTCTTTAATTTTTATTCAAAAATACTAATTTTGAGCAAACTTACTGCTACATAAACTAATGCTATATGAAGGTTATAAATATATATGAAATAGATTGCGGTTGAATTAGCGGGGAGAGTTAACCTGACGTAATTATTAAACATTATAATTGGTCTTAGTTGAATGGGAACAAATTTTCCAAGTAAATAAAAAAAATCATTTGCTAATGACATTATAATTGGTCATCACAACCTGATCAAATGCACAATCATTTGCTAATGACAATGTCATGATAATGCATCATCCACTTGGGAGAACTAGAATTGAGGGCCATCCATGTGTTTTAGTTATCGCAAAGCATTACATAAAAACATTGATAGAGCCAGCATCAGCAAAAATTATTCATCAATTAACATATCTTGAATAGTTAAATGAATTAACTAATGATTATATATACCAATTAGCTAGCAAGGTGGATATCTAAAACATGGGTAAGGACGGCCACCCGAGAAGACATTTTTTCTCTTAAGCATAATGTATATTGTTATCGTTTAATTACAATAGTAATATTAGTTGGGGAATTGTCTCAGAGGTTTTCAAGTTTTTCAACTCATGGTCATTAAATTTTAATCTTATAGTTAGGGTCTCAGCTTCTCAAGTTCTAAGCTCTAGAGACTTAACTTCTTAGCTTTTCCGCTACAAACTTCTCAATTCTAGGCTCTTGGTTTTGTTAGCAACTCAACTCTCAGCTTCTTTTCGGTTCTACACAAAAAAGTTAAGTGAAGGCGAGAGGGATTGCTCCCTTGTGTCCACCCTAATACTCAAGTCGTTTTTTTAAAAGGTTCAAAACCTAAATGCATAAAATGAACATTACCTAAATGAGTAGAAAATGATCTTAATAGTTGCTAAAGGGAGTGGACTACAGACCTGTTGTGGAGGTTCTGTTTGTCACATCATCTGTTAGTTTGTGCTAGTTGGGTCTCTTTTAGGTTAACAACTTTTACATTCACAAAAATCAAAGGGTTTGTCACTACTCACTATGCTTTGTTTGAATGAATTGTTAAAAGAGAATAGGATAGAATAGGTTATGGAAATTTTAAATGTTTGTTGTTTGGAAGCTTTTTACACAGGATTAGGAGGGATAGGAGAGAATTACTTATCTCCTCAAATTCTTATTTTCTTAACCCACCAAATTGGTGGTTAAGAGGGAATAAAAAAATAAATTAAAAAATATATTTTTATTTTACAATTTTATCCTTCTCTTTTTAGACGTATATTAGGATTATTATTATTCACTGTATTATTTTAGGCGTGGCTATCTATACCGATGCTACTTGCTTGAGGATTCTCATTGTTAGTTTGAACAATATTTAATTTTATTGCAAATAAATTTCAAATTTATTATCATTTTAAGAATATTTGGTTCATTAAACTATGTTATTTATTTTATCATAAATTAAATATAATAATTATTTCTGTATATTTTATCAGAGGGTATAATAGTAAAATTATTATGTAATATTCTTATTTTATCTTTTTATTAATTGACATTTTAGATAACCTATCCTATTATTTTTTAAAACTCTTAAATAATAAAATTTTATAATTTTAACTTATCATATCATATCCTATACCATGTTTTAATTACTAACATATTTTATTCTATTCCATTAAACTTCCAAACGATGTTTACGAGATTTTCACGTTTTAGTGTTGAAAATTTTACTTTTTAGGACTTTATCGGGTTAATAACTTATCATTTAGTTCAGCTATTCAGAACATTTTCAACGAAGTCTATGTCATAAAAAAAGAAAAAAGGTTGAATCGCTTCAGAATTTTCCAATTGTATATGTTTCCTATATTTAATTTGGACACAGAGAAATTTACTAAAACTATAACTACGCTCGATAAATGCTAAGATAATTAGGAGTCACCTATATATGTGACCCTCTCCACATTTCACAATGATTGGCGAAAATTAGTGTCAATTGTGAGTCTCATGCACATATTTCTGTACTGAGAATTTTTAACGTTTTCGGATCAAGGATTATTCCTTCCGTATATCAATTAATCAACGTAGATTCGAGGCCATGCCATGTGACATATCCCTTAATTTATAGGATACTAATTAAGATTCCTTAATTATGTCACATGGGTACTTTTCTTCTAATGCCCCAAGTTGTCTTCAATCTAATGGCTACCTATATCTTTAACAACATAAATTAATGCCACAAAAATAAAATATTTACAACCTAATTATACTCTTAATTATCCTAATCATACATATGTCAAAAGCTATGGAAATGCAATGCACGTACCTACGTGCCCTATCCACATACTCATATAAATAAATAAATCTAGTAATGATTTAAAAATACTCCTGCATTGATTAAGAGACGAGATCAAAGATAGCTTATAAGCATTCACTTTCGTTAATTCACTAAAACATCTTTTAAAGTTGAAATCGTGCAAGCGCAAGAACCCATAACAAACAATAACTCATCAACAAGCTGTTAACTCGGTGATCAACATGGTTGCCCTTTAAACAATCCAAAGATTTAGGGCTTTGAGAAAGTATGAATTGTGAGTTCATGCCACCCAATAACGTAAGAGCTTTTGTGTATAATTTAAACAGAGAAACTATAACATTGCTTCCTGACAAGAACATGATTGCATGCATATATGCCTCCGCAACTTTTGCGTCGTCAAAGTAGAATAATTAGTTTTCGAAAACCAAGGCCACCTTATTAACAGATTAATCCTAGTATTATACAAGTAATTAACTTTTCTTTAGTTACATTTCAAGTTAAAGTATGTTATCCTCAGATTATATACATACAATGGTTTGTCAGATGTATTTTCTCAAGTGATCTTATAGTTTCTCTTCTCTTTTATGTCTGCACGCAAAAAGTACGGACCCACATCCACATGCATATATTTAGTGTTGGACCACAATTTATTCACTTATCTTAACTTTCTTGATTGGATTTGATAATGCAAATCAATCAAAGATATTGCAAATGTAAAAAATGGTTTGCATGAAGATGTGGTTAGGCATAATCTTGATTTGTTTTCAAATTAATTGGATGTTCTTTTTGTCCATTTGTCGTCAATCATATTTTGCCATAAATTAAAAAGGTAGACATTAGAATGATCAAATCAGATTCATCAATAAGAGTTATCTTGTTTGATTGAGATACACTTTAGAAAGTAAAATATACATGTAAGATTTGTGAAAAATTAAGATTATTGCCGCATCGTGCATACTCATCTAAAGAAGTGTAGAACCCATCATTAAAAAGGTAGATTATTGCTATGACTTTTAAGTCATTAGGATATCACCGGCCGGAAATTTTAGTTCATTAAATACAATTCACGGCTTCAAACTAAACAATATTTTGAAAGGAACAAAAACATTTCCATATATTAATTAATTTTCAATCATATATGTTTCGTGAACTGATCAATCATATATGCATGTAGGGTTGAAAAAATTTTAAAATACTTATTATCTTGCTAGATTGGGTTCATTAATATAACATATGATGCTAATTATATATTGACAATCCACAAAAGAATGTTCTCGACGTGAATGCAATATTCTACGTCAAGCCTTAATTAAGTATGAAAATAGGTACACGCATAGAGTCAATTCTATACTATTGAGGGTGGTTTTTTATTTTTGTTATTTTAATTTTTTAAAGAATTGATGGGTCTAATTAAGGCAATAAATGATGCATATGTACATATATAAACATACATATACGTACATAACCAACCCAAGAAATTAAATTCAAATAAAAAAAAAGATAAAATACCTGCGAGCGAAGAAAAAATGTAGCAAATTGTTTTTGGTTTAATCAAATTACAAAGCTTGATCTTTATTATTTTATTAATTTTTGTCTACTTTTCAAATTTAGCGCGAAATCTACATCAATGCTTTTTTTTTAATTAATCTTTAACAAAAATTTGTTAAATCATGACGTGGTTCAACGCGGTTGATGGTGAAATTTGTTAATTTTCATTAACTAACTTTCCTGAGAACAAAATTTTCCTAGACTTTAACTTGAATTTAATCTCAGGGGGAAAAAGATATATCCTCTTATTTGCCGCCTTTTCGACCCCAAGACTCACCGACACTCGCGGATAAGTGATCAGACATTAGAAATTGGAGGCGCAAATCAACTTCGCATTTTGTTGATATGAAGTCTAGTTTCTTTCAAATCATACACATAATTGAGCAGTAGACTGATTTGAAATGGATAGAGAGAAACATAGGCACATTTGGCCACCAAAACTCAACCACAACAATTCCAACTCAACACTCTCATCACAACACCAAAGTGTCGTTTGTATATGTTTGTGCAATGTCTATTATGTTTGCCACCACCAAAACAAATGCCAAGGAAATGCTAAAAGCTAGCTATTCTCAAGACCCCTTTCCCTAATTGGATTGTTATTTTTGTACTCATTTCTTGTCCGTTATAATTGCCTTCACTCACAAATGGACCATTAACAAGTTTGTGAATTCCAATTCTACAATTTTATGATCATGGTGGAAACTACACACTTACAAACATTTGCATAACACTCCCAACCAATTTTCAAAATCTGAGAGTACCTAACGATTCTCAGAGTGTGTGTATATATATATATATATATATAGTAGTCTTTTCTTGTAAAAAAAAATGCTAGTATATAAGCCTTTTTTTTTTAAGTCAATACTGAGAAGAGGATTACACAAGACCACTCAGAGCAAGACTGGATAATTTCACCACCATCAATGAAATGCTAAGAGCTAACTATTTTCAACACCCGTTTTCTCTAATAATTGGAGTACTTACTAATAGTAATGGGCCATTAGTAAGTTTGTTAATTTCAATCTTACAATGATACGATCATAGATAGTTTGGTGTTCCAAAAATTTAATTTGGTTAAATTCTTTGGACTTCTAGGCTTACTGCAACAAATTCCAACTTTTTTGTCTTGAGTAGTTGCATGTACAAGTTTTCTTTAAGGAAAAAAATGCAAGTATATAAGCCTTCTTTTTAAAGTCACTGTGGTTGCTCTTGTGATTAAAGCATCGAATGCTTGACCAAATCTCCAAAGGTGAGATTCTAGTCTTCTACTCTCCTTGACCTTCAGTTTATGGCATTCGTTTCTCATGCTGATATTTCCATCAAACGAAGTTAATGTTATTATCTAAAGAAAAAAGAAAAGAAAAGAGGATTAATTAAAGATTGGAGGGGTAATAAAGAGAAACTTTGGTATTCATTGGTTATTAATTTGGATTAATGTTCCTAAGATATTAGTAATTTAACTAGAAAAAGCTGGTTCAATTTGCAGAATCAACATTGGAAACGAAAAATACTGGCATACACTGAGGCTTAGAAAGAAAAAAACAGGCTCCACCATTTCCCACTGTAACCTCAAGAACCATGTTGAGTTTTTGAGCCCACCACAATTCTAGACCAAAATGTCTAAACACTAAATTCAGAGATTAAAATTTTAAAGATTTAATTAATTTTTTAAAAAAATTTCTAGTTTCATAAAAAAAAGAACATTTTCAGGGATTAAACAGTTCCCAGATACATACATTATATGTGACAGTAACTTTATCCTGATTTATGACACATATTGTAATGGTTCATAATGCTTCTGATCAAAATTAATACAATCATCTATGTACTCCAAATTTCAGGTACTAAAATAATAAAATAAACCAACGACAACTAATGGTCTTATATTCGAATCTTAAATAGAGAAGTTCTAAAAATTCAGTACTCTCTCTTTTCCACAATAAATATTTTTTTAGAATTTCTTTTTTGTCAAAATAAGTGACATTTTACAAAATTAAAGAGATTTTGAACATAATTTTTTAAATATGCCCTTGTAGTTGATAACTTGCAACAAATAATTTATATTTTTAAGCGATCATTAATAGGAATAATATGGTCTATTAATATTATAGTTAATACAATTTAATCATTTTATTAATATGTATGTTACAACCTTTTTTTTTAAGTATGTGTACTACAACCTTAAAAAACATTTATTGTTGAAAGAAAGGAGTAAGAAATACTACTTGCAAAAGTTCTGTTAGCTCGAATTCATATCATAAATATATCTGAATAACTGTAATTTTCGTTTTACCTAATGTAGGCACAAAGATCAATCCACATAGAAGTACTATTATTACCAACATATTCAATCACCAAGAACATAAACAATCTCGACTAAAAATATTAACTCAGAAAAAAAATATATGGAAAATAAATTGAAAGAAATGAAGAGAAAATCGCAAAATTCAATATTCTTACGAGGATAATGTCTTGTACTACCACTAGCCAAAAAATTGTTGATCAGGCAACTAGGTAGACATCTTTTATTGTGAGAACATATAATTTGAAGGAAGAAAAAAATTAAATCAGAAAATTGATCATTGATTCCTCTCACCAAATACTCCAATTCACAAATGGAGAGACAAATCAATTTTTTTATCTTTCTCATTATTATTATTATTATTACTTCCAACATTGCCATTCACCATTGATGTGTGTTGCTGGTTTGATCCACTTCCATTACTGCATCTTATGCTTCTTTGCCAATTCATGAAACTTTGAACATCTTCTTGATCATGTAGGTACCGATTATTTTTTGAACCACTATAAAACATTACATTGTCGAACCTGGCCGCACCATTTGAACTAAACCGGTCAGAGAACTGTTGGGTCGGAGCAGGATAGCTCTGGAGACTCGCTGCATGGGCGGTTATGTACATTGAAGGGTGCAAAAGGCCAACAACTTGGTGATGATTTGGACCAAAAACCATTGGCAATGGTGGTGTTGTTGGGGCTGCATATTCACTTGCTCTTTTGGCCTTTCTTGCAGCGTTTCTTTCTTTCTTGTGTGCATTTTGGTGGCCTCCTAAGGCTTGAGAACTGTAAAACTTTCTTGAACAGAACAAACAAGGAAACACTCTTGCTGCTCCTGTTGTGTCTTCTTGGTCTGCATTGTTTGTTTGAGAATTCTTTTCAAGTTCCATATCTGTTGCATACACAAGAAAACAGGGTTCTTGTCAATGAATGTAAAGAACCTCAAATGAAAGACTTCGTTTTATACATTGAATGAGAATCAAACCCTCGACTTCTTAGTATTACTATTAGAAACAATTTCAGTACCACTGGACTACAAACCTATTGATGAATCAACACATATCAAAATGCTAAAACCTGAAATGTTCAATGTACCCTAGAAATGGTGAAGCAGACCTGGCTAGTAATGCAAATTCCTGAAAAAATAGGAAAAGATTAATAAAGATTAACCTTGAAGAGGAGAGTCGAGAACTGATTGAGTCGAGGGAACTGATGCAATAGTGAAGTGAACAGAAACAAGCACCCAAATGTGCTGACTTTGATTGAATTATTTTTCTTTGTTGGGTCTGATAAAAGGAGTTCAGAAGCTAAGTTCTGGAAGGGGTTGGAAAATGTGAAAAGTAGGGAAAGAGTAAATTAATAAATGCAGTGATTTACACAAGGAGCCGTATGGGCTTGGGAACAGAAGAGATAAGTGAAAGATGAAGTGGGAAGTTTTTGTTTGCCAAGTTAAAAGACTTACTCTTTCGTGTCATAAAGATAAACTATTTTTTTATTTTTATTTGTTTTAATATATAAATTTATTTTTTTTTAAATTGATAATTAAATGACATTAGATTAAATTATTCCTATTTATTTTACTTTTAATTAGATTATTACTACTATTTTTTTGGTCAACCATTTAATTCTTCTAATTGAATTACTTGAACAATACCCAAAATATTTAAAATTGTACGCCACTATTCAAAAATATTATGAGTTCCAAAGTATTCTATTAGTGAAAACTCAGAATAGCTCTCTATATAATGTTTTACCATAAATGTTTTTTAATTACAACACAACTACATACTATCATGAATAAAAAATCAGATTCTTCCAAATCCAATCCACCATCTTCTTTGGTTCACAAACAAGGGATACGAGATAAAAAATCAAGAATGATGATTGATTTAAACTCTCTCCCAACCTATGAAAGTTATGTATCTCCAGCCTAAGAAAGAGCAATTCATCTCTAAAATGTTGAATATACTCATTCCTTCATTCTTCAAATAGTTTCAGTAGGGTCTAGTAAATTGCATCCGAAAATTGCAGTAAGTTGTGATTTGTTTTATGTCTTGTTAAAAATTCTTAGTTCTAGTTAAATATACTTTAATGGTGGGAATGTATTTTGGTCATACAAAATATCCCGCCGCCAACAAAATTTCCAAGGCAAATTTTAGAGCCAAGTTTATTAGTGGGATGAAAGTCCTTAAACTAACATGAGCAGACTATATTGGTGGGAGTACTTGTACATTTTTCAGATAAAAATTGTAGTGGGAAAATGAGTTTTATTTTGTCTTGTAACAGGAGTTTTTTTAAAGTTGGTTTTGAAAATTGCAATAGATATTAGTAGGATGATTTATGTAATATTCCGCTTATTTTCATTAGGAATACTGTGGTTTTCTGACCAACTCAGATTTGATATTAGGGATAATCGGACGTATTTTCGAGAATTAGGTGTTATCGAATCTCGAGGGATATCCGATGCATATTGGGAAGCGTAAAATGTCAAGTATGTGATTGGAGAGCGAACAACGTGCGTTAACTTAAGTACAACGTACGTTGTTAAGTGAGAAAAACGTACGTTATCTGAAAAAGCAGCATAATGGATAACTTACGTCGTATAGGTACGACGTACGTTATTTGGGATGCGAGGATGATCGACATATGTTGTCATGATACGACGTGTGTTGAGTTGTGTTTCTTCGAATCTGTGGCTACTGAATGCTTCACAACATGCGTTGTGAAGTACAACGTACGTTGTGCACAGCTACAATGTATGTTGTCCACAGCTACAATGTACGTTGTCATTGTGTATGACGTGTGTTGCCTTTGTAATTGTCGAAACGGTTCGTTTTGATCTGCAGCTCTTAAAACGGCTGAAACTCGACTTTCACCGTCATTTCTCACTCAAATCACTCACAATCGGTCTGAAACTCTCTCACATTGATCCTCCAACGTTCCTAATCCATTTTTGAGGTAAGATCAACATCATTTCTTCATTTATAACTCATTTTCATGCATTGATTCATGAAAATGTCATTTGGTCGAATTTGAAATGGGTTTCAATTTTCGGATAATTCTTGATGAATGGATGTTAGATGATGCTAGATCGTGTTAGATAGGACTTAGATGAATAAGATTCAAGCTTTGAATCGAATGATTTGATGAGTTTTCGGTGGACCTAGGTTTAGGTTCGGGTTTGATGATTTTTAGGACGATTTGGAGTTTATTTGTGGAATTTGAGGTTGGATTCATGTTCATGGGATCAATTAGAGTCAGGATGTATGATTGGTTTCAATATTTGTCGATCGAATAGAAAGTTTGATAGTTTTGAGAATAAACTTGTGGTTTCGGTTAGTTTTGTAAATTTCTGGGAAGTTTGCCTAGACTTGTATTTTTTGAAAATTTGGAGTATATATTTGTAATTTTAAAAAGTCTAGTTATAGATTTGTAATTTTTGAGAACTTGGAGATATATTTGTAATTTTAAGGAATTAGGATAAATTTGTGAATTCTGAGAGTTCGGGATAAAATTTGGGAATTCTAACTTATGGATGTCTAGTCGGTGATCCCAGCAGTCTTTGAGGACTGTTTTGTAATTTGTTAAGTCTCGAGGACTAAAATGTAATTTTACACTGATCAGAGACCAAACTGTAATTTTACGTGGATTGTATATTATGGGTCTAGGGTGATGGATTCACTCCCGATTTAAATTTTCAGTAACTCCGATGGTCAACATCTGCATTTGCATACCATGCATTGGTACCGCCACATAACCACATTTTGATATCTGTTCTGTCTATGTTTGTTACAGCTTCGTGTGTCTGTCAGTATGAGCAGCCACCCACGAGCGGTGTTTAACTGGATCCTCAGCATCAGATACTAGTTGAGTGAAATGACAACTTCAGACACATAAGCTATGTCTTCAAAATTGAGTATGTTATTTTGATATATCTGGCTATAATATGAAATTGGACTAATAATTATTGAGTTAATTAATAATCGGAATTATATGATTATTAATAACCAACGTTTTGTTATGAAAAATCTAAAATATATATTAGTATATATATACAAGAGTATTTTTTAAATAATGGAATAAAGAAAAATATGATGCATGATTGGTTGTGCAATACTATGTATGTATCACACAGAATATAGGGACATTCGGCTACAGGGTACGTAGCATTTGGTATATCAATGCTTTGTCAATGCCCTAGTTATAGGGATAATGTGATGACTGTGTATCCGGGCAAATACACGTTTTTATTGAGCAGTCAGGTGGCGGAGTCCACACTGCTATATGGACATTGTTACTGGTCCCGTACTATGAATCCTTAAATATATGTATATATTGTCTAAATGCATGTGTATGACATGGATGCGAACGTTTTGAAAAACGAATTTCAGAAAATATATTATGTATATAGCATATATACTATATGGCTATGTATGCGTGCGGTATTTTTAAAGGGTTTTTAAAATAGTCTTTGTGAGACACGTATGAGACCGTTTGACGTGTCGTTTCCTCAATAGGGACTCTTACCCATTTTTTTTCTGTTGTCTATTGTTAATCTCTTTTACATGTGACATTTTGCACACTCAGCATCTAATTCGTACCTCGATCCTACTGAGACACTTCTTCATTATAGTGAGTGCCCTTCATTCGGACTCTACTTTGTTCTGTCATAGAGGATTAACTCTGATGATGCTATATTTTTATTAATATTTTTGTTATATTGTATATATATATATATATATGATTTTCTTTCATCTATAAACGTTTTTATAAATGTTTTAAATAAATATTTGGATAAGTCGGGTAGAATGTCTGTACATAGAGGCTTGTGCGGGATGGATCGAGCTTCCACAGATGGTCCGCCTCATACGCCTATCACAGATCCGACTATGGGTCGTGACAATTTCATTCATTGGTCATTTAATAAATTTTAAAGGTACACTGATGAGATAGCACAGAGGTATGTTAGGAACTTTTCGTCCGAGTTAAATTTTTTAACTAACTCAACTAATTTTTCTTAATCTGTGAGAAAAGATTATCGTCTATTAATACGGGACGGAGAGAGTATTATTCATTAATGCCTGGATAGCAAAATAAAAATGGAATCTCTCTCTCTCTCTCTCTCTCTCTGACATTATCAGCTTCAGCCTTCGTGGGCAATTGGGTCTATTCTTGCAGGAGTGATATGTTTTTTTTTGGTTTCAAATTTCAAATTTGGTGTCTTAAACTAGTGAGGGGTTTAATTGCATGGTTCATTAAGTTTGCTTAATGATCAGGTCCCCACTCGTGTAAAAGCATTGTTGTGTGCCACACTAGAAAGTTGAAACCATGTTGCTACACTCTCCAATGAGGTTCATTCAATGAAAAAGAAGCTACTTAACTCTTCAAAATTACAAGACAATGAGAGAGAGAGAGAGAGAGAGAGAGAGAGAGAGAGAGTCAGATTTGTCAGAGTAGCTAAGCTTGGATGATCAGGTTTTTTATCTCCAATGGCCATTGGATGACTTTAAAAGCTTGAAACCAGTCCCCACTTGATCTCGGTGGTTGTGTTACTCAATAGTCCTTACAATCTCTCTCTCTCTCTATGTGCATGTAGAGATCAGAAAGATGAGACGGGTTGCTCTGCAGAATTCCTCTGCTTTTCTATAAATAGTTATGGGGCTGACAGCCACTTGGCTCGAATTCTCCACCGCCAATTTCATGCAACTTGTCACTTTTCATCCATTCCTCGCATGCACCGAGCCCTCTTTGTCATACCCCCTAACTACAACAAGAGAACCCAATGCCGCCTTCTTCTCCTCCACGTAGCTCCCATTGGCTGCTTCAAAATTCACACCATCTCTTGGGGGCTAGTAAAAAATACAGCTCAATCTCCTACAATTAATGCCATAAGCCTTCAACTGTATTCTACACTTAATACAACTTATGGGTACCTCTATCCTCAGCTCTGCAACGAGATGTGCCACATTTGTATTCAAAATATTTCTCTTCCCACCCACCGCCGCTCTTAGTTTCGGTTTGTGGTGAAGTGATATGGATTCTTTTTTCTTCAACCAAAAGTCGCCAATTCAAGACTTCAAATATGAAGAAACATTGGAACTCAATGACAACAATCCTGGATGATATCTGAAATGTACTTCTCCCTGCACCAAATTATATTCAATTGCAAGTGACCAAACGTTCAAGTATCGGCGAGAGATACTAGCATCGATCATGATCAATTTTTGGTTTCAAGAGTTCGTACAGAAGACTGAAAATTCTCATCGAAACAATGAAAAAGCAACTGAAATGCTTGTAAAATTTGTGGAGACTTGATGAGTAGAAATTGAAACACACCATATCAACTGGACGGATGATATATTTACAGAAATGAATGCACATAATTACAGTTTGGAATATGGGGCCGAGAGAAATATAGCACAGTAATGAAAGAGATATTTATATATCACTGCTACTACTTAGCATACACACAGGGAGAGGAATCTTCTCATGGAAATCTTGGATTGACTGAAGATGGTAGAGGACCAAGCGACCACCAGCCATTAACTAGGAGCAACCAAAGCAACTACGAAAAGAGAAAAAACTCGTCGGCTCAGGAGATGACTCCGGCTCAGGCTTTTTCTTCGGAAGATGCTTAAAGAACGCCTTCACGGCTCCAGTTACCCCATCCTCATTCTCCATGGCCCTGGCCAGCTCCACTGCACGTTCTTTCACCTGTAAGTGTTACATTTGTCAGGTAAGTTAATCCAGCATCAATACGGAGTTCACCGTTACACTGGAAAAAAAAATTGAGATTCACATGGAAAAGTTAAGGCTATGTTTAGTTGAGAAAACAATTTTCTATTTTCTGTTTTCAATTTTGTTTCTATTTTCTGAAACAAAATAGAAAACAATGGAAAATTCTATTTTTCCATGAAGAAATTTTTCATTTTTCTATTTCTATTTTCTAGTTTCCTAGAAAACAGTGAAAAATTTTCTTAAATAAACAGTTCCTAAAATTCTCGTTTAGAATGTCATTTATCAACTTCAAATTAAATTCAAGATTCAGTTCATTTCTACTTTAGGTGTACGAAAGACTTCTGCATCAACCTACAGCATTTTTTAGTTCAAAATTTCCTAGGCAGATCAAGCATCCAGGAAGAAATAAGCAATTATTGCACATAAAATTTCCATAAAGAACTTTTCGAATCAAAAGCATCTAACTATTGCCAAGATATCCTATCTCCTCAGCCTCATTAATTTGATTAACTCTTGATTTTGGCTATGTTTAGAAGACGAAAATGGATTAACCAGATACAGAAAATTAAAGATGACATTACCACAGGATCTAACATGAACTTTATTGCATCAACCAGCTTTAGCAGTGAGAACTGATCAACTGGAATAGGTGGTGGTCCTACTCCTCTGGCATGCACTCGCTCACCCCAAAAGGGTTGATCTCCAAAGAAAGGGACAACGGTGGTTGGGCACTACATTGAAGAAAAGAAAGGATTGAAAGATTAAAAGCAAGATGTTATATGTCAAAAAAAAAAGGAAAGAGAAATCTCAATCTATGGCTGGAAAGTTTGTAGTAATTACCGCAGCTCTAAGACCAGCAGCTGTCGTTCCAGCTCCTCCATGATGAACCTTAAAAGTGGAGTGCAACCACATAAGAAAGAAAGCCAAAGAAGAAAGTAAACAAAAAGGAGCATAAATTATGCCAGACCTTTGATGAACTCTTTGAACATAATCAAATATAGACGTTCACAACTGAATCTTGTTCCACAAAGTCAAGTTTTAAGTTTTATTTCAGATAATAGCCTATATTACTGATTCTTGAAACTTGTAGACAATACAATACAATCCAAGTCATAAGAACAATTAACTTTTAGCGTCACTGCTTCACAAGGAAATTTCCCAGGTGCTGGCATCTCAGTTTTTTTTTTTTACAGACTCGTGTGTTCAAAATACTGCGCCTTAAGTGAACTTTAATTTTGTGTCATTCATGATAATGATTGTTACTCAAAACTTTTAAACCTTACCACTGCTTTGCATTGTAAGAACAGCCAATCATGAGGGACATTATCCAGCAAGTATACAATGTCCTTCGGTTCTGCCACTGGAAGTAAGAAAACTTGAGCTGAATATCTTTTAAATAGAAACAAAAAGATACACCCTATTGGCGAAACAGAAAAAATAAACCAAAATTATTTATAAAAAGTTAGTCTTAGAATAGGAATCAGAACTTACAGTTACCCAGGCCACCCCAGCCTTTATTGATGATTCCCCTCTGTCCTGTTTGTTCCAGTGCTTCAACAATTATTTGGGTCATTTTTTCTGGCTCTTGGACAGGCTGAAATTAAAGGTAATTTAAGGACCATATATCCAAGAGGACATTTGTTTTTCATTTTACTGAAGGAATACATTTGATAGCCCATTCAGATGCCAAAGGATTGTAATACCTTTTATAATCATAAATTAAACCACCTTTTATAATCATTATATAAATCAAGCAGAAAGTTGCCTTTACAGCGAAGTTTCAACTACCCATATGAGTTATAGTTTTAGTTGAATGCTTAAGTTCAATTAATGGCGGTGTATACATGCAAGAAGCTAAGCTGTGTATTAGCCATCTAAACCCTTGTCAGAAGAAAGAACTAAACCTTCTGCAGGACAGAAAATAAATACAACAGTTTTACAGTTGTAAAAAAGATTGAACATAAACTGTTTCAACAAATTTCAAATAAGAAGAATTATCGAACACATGAGAAGTAAAGGAAAGAAACTCACAAGGCTACCAAATCCAATATAAATAGGTTTTGGACCAGCTTCAAGCCATTTCAAAAGCAGTCCAGGAGGTTCATAATTTGATGCTAGATCAAGAAAGCAAAATCCCACCACATCAACCTTATGTCCCCAGTCTGCGTCCAAAGTTGAAATAATCAAACCAGAAATTAAAATCTCCATTACGAAGAACTTTTTCGGCTCATGTGGAAAAGGATCCTAAAAGTTTGCATAATAGCACAGGTTGATCCAAAGTGTTTTCCACCCCTTTGCATCTAAAGCAGGGGAAAAAACAAATTATTCATGAAAAGATGAAAATGATAAAATTATTGGAAGAACCAAGTTCTGGTATGATATTTTTTATTCATTCCGTTAACTTGCACAACAAGCTTTTTGTGGATTTGAATTATCAAGACAAGATTGATATTTAATAAATTTAAAAAAAAAATAAGACCACAATAACCCCAAATGTAAACAACTGAGCCTCAACTATTCATCAAACAAATTAATAATTCCTCTGATAATTCCCAGTTGTGAAAATTCTGTAACTGACTAGGTACAAGTTCAAAATAAAGGTTTTAAGCACAATTCATGAGGAAAAAGTGGCAGGTAAACAATTGGAGCAAAAGGTATGTCAACTACATTACAATCCAATCTAAAATACAGCAACAATAGAATGAAATACCTTTTGGTTTAGGAACAAGGTGAGGACTCCATATATACCCATGTGGCACATCAGAATCAGAGCCTTGAGTCCCACTAAGATATGTCACAGGTCGCAGCTTCAGCTTTTTTTTCCTCACGTCATTTATCATGTCCCGTATTCCAAGCCAAATCATTGAGTCTACTATTTGATACGAAAGCTACAGAAATTAAAGGGAAGTCAATCACCAAGATCATAGAATGACTGAAAACTACAGCTAGACAACAAACGAGAAAAGAATTTCTATGAGCTCACTCGATATCCAGCTGGTTGCTTGACACGAGACAAAGGATGTGGAAATTCACTGGTTGGGCTGGAGAGAGAAGATAATCCACAATGAAGCAATTTAGATTAAAAAATAAAATAAAATGCCACAACAGAAGAGACTAAGAAGAACAGAACCAGAAACAGCTAAAAAAGGGATAATAAAGCTACAATGAACTAAGCTAGAACGCATCACCCAAATAAGACTTACGTCCATGGCATTGTGAAAAATATATGAATTGGAACTTGCAGTGACTCTGCCACATGAACATGCCCTAAAACGGAACCACACAAAATTGTTTAAATCATAACACCATATAATAAGAAAATACAAATCTAAGTTTGAACACATCCATAAGAAAAAAAAATTAAAGGATGGCCACAGATAATATAACTATCTAACCCAGGATACCTGGAGCAGAAAACAAAGAAAAAAAAGAACAATTTATGATCGACCCAGGACTAATACCTCCCGCCTGGTCTATATTCAATACACTAGCAATTATCCAGATTCAATATTCTAACACAAATGTTAAGATTTTGAATACAACATCTTCTTCTGGTAAAAATCTTAATTTTAATGTTTACTTAATGTCAGAAGGCTCGTCAGTTAGTATCATAATTAATCACATGTTCCCAATGAAACGAAACGGCTTGTATATATCCAATCTCAGCAGGTAGCAAAGCAAAGACATTGTGCTATAAATAAATAAAAGGCAAAAAAAACTTGATTTCAATCCCAACGAAGAAATTTCAGGTTCAGTTTGTGTTTTGAGTAGTGAGAATAAATTTCAATAGAAGCGCAAAAAGCACTACATCCAAAGGTAATGAAGTCATACCATATGCTGGTGGATTGGCAATGATAGCGTCAGCCTTGAAAGGAACTTTTGTATCAGGATCTGGCTCCTTGCAGGCAGGAAGTAAAGAATAAATAATATCTTTCATTTGATTCCGTTGAACGGGTATCTCAGAAGGCCCCGATGGCAAGAATCCTTTATTCTGAACCAAGTCTGCTCAGAAAAAAAAAAATAGAGCAAACTACCAATCAAAAGTTATTGACAGTAAAAATCTACCCAAAAATAAATAGAACAAAAAAAGACCAATTGCTACGAGAATTTCTCCAATCAATTTAAAATTTCAGGTCAGAACCATGATTTTTATGTTGACTTTTCCTTGTAAACATATTATTTAACAATTCTTCTATGAAAGCATATAATGAAAATAAAAGCATAAGCATGCACTGCCCTACAAAGTTATTTGTTCCGGTACATTCCTTTCTATATTAAGACTTACATGAACAGTTGAACACTCCAAAAAATGGTCAAGAAGAAGAATTGCCAGAAGGAAAACAGAACAATTATGACCCAATAATATTCAAGTTAATGGCATATCCAGATACATACAACCAGCAAGAACTTTTGGATCACCGCCCAAAGGATAAAACTCCAAACCAGCAGTCAGGACGAACTCTTTGAAATTTGAATGAGTTGCCAATCTAACACGATGACCATAATCCTGCAAATGAAAAATCTCAAAAATAAGTAAAAGTTTTCTAATACTAAAGTGTCCAAAGGAGATGAGGGAAAAAATGAAATCCATGTCATTATTAATCCACTATTTAACAAAAATAAGAAACAAAATAAAGTTGACAGCAATACTCTTATGAAAATGAAAACTTGATCATAGAAACACCACAACTGAGTACAGAGGCATATAAATTGTAGAGATTTGAAAAAAAGAAATCTGCCATGCTACAAAGGCTATTGTATTTTACATAATCAAACAAAGGTAGGTTCACCAATGAAAAACAAATAAGCATACAGGAAAATAATATTGAGGTAAGGAGCATGAACACAGTCAAGAGATAAATCTTAAGTTGTTATTTTAGTTAGAGCCTAAGAACATTTGTCAAATATCAAAAAATTATTTCATCTGCATTTCTTTGAAAGTTTAAGTTAAAACCAAATAGGTATTTAGCATAAGCAAATATGTTGCATAAATAAAACTTGATGGCCAAAATGTATACCAATTATTCATGAATAAGAATACACA
>CAODLS011923391.1:0-17028 GCA_948243855.1 Flueggea neowawraea
TAAACTTTAAACATTTTCACAGATTCCACCAACTCAATAACTTACTTGCTACAAACATGGTTACTAAATTAAGGGTACCAATTTTTGTGCTTTTTATTTTACACTTGTTTAGGTTTCCACCACCAAGGGAATTCTGTTTTGCACGAAAACTATTCATTTGTGATGATTGGTCCCAGTTACTTAGAAAAACCCTTATGGCAGTGCTTTGCATACTCATGTCTAAAGAGAGCGGAGTAGATTATGAACCCCATGTACTTGTCCCAGTTTAGGTTCAATCAAATTATGAGTAACCCTTTTTATTTCTTCATTTATTTATGAAAACTTACGTACCTTATTATTCAAGTGATTACTCAACAACCTAATCAATAAACTAAATGAGATGAACAAGTCAAATCAAAAAAATTGATCACAAGCTCCAAACTCATGTTGAATCCAAAATAAACAATTCAAATCTCAGAGTAATAAAGGCGTATTAAAAATTCTTAGCTATTCAACTCATTTTCACAAACACACAACATACATCCCACAACCACACAATATCAAGAATTTGATCAAAAATTTCATACCTCTGCCCCACACTTAAATTGTGCATTATCCTCAATGTACATAATTAAACACAAAATGCAAATGAGAATGGGAGTAAAAGAAAAGAGTTTTGGAACTTCTCTGAAAATAGGTCCATAGAGATGAGTCTTGGCGTAAATTTCATCCAAGTCTGTGAGAAACCCTACAAAACAAAAAAACATCAAACCAAATAAAAAACTCAAACAAAAGAGAAAATTCTCAAATTGAAAACAAACTGAAATAAAATAAACTAAAGAACGTCCAAACTTGGGTTGCCTCCCAAGAAGCGCTTATTTAAAGTCATTAGCTTACGTTGGTGGGTGCGGTTCTTCACGGAGGCTTATCACATGTAACCACTTTGCTTCTAACTCGCCAGATGAAGCGACACGCCATCTCACATTTTGCCTTGGACTTTGGCGATTCACACTTTTCTTCTGCTCTCTTCTAATTTTGCACTTTTGCAGCATTCTTATTGACTTTCTGCATAGGCTCTTGAACTGGGAGTTGATCTTTTGGCTTCCTTCCATGAATTTCCTGCACCACATCAGACAAAACAACATTCTCCCTAACAACTAGGGCATCATAATGGTGCATGACCATAGAATCCTTGATTGCTACCTGCTTATCTCCAACTCTAAGGGTTAAAACCCGATTATGCACATCTATTATGGACCTAGAGGTAGCTAAAAATGTTCTTCATAAAATCAATGGTGTTTCTAGATTACACATCATGTCAAGAATCACAAAATTCATAGGAGACACCAAACTATCAATCCTAACCAATATGTTCTCTACTATGCCTCTAGGATGCATAACAGATTTATCAACTAATTGCACCGACACCCTAGACGATGTGAGTTTTCCTAAGTCCAAATTTTCAAACAAATCAGAAGATATCCCATTCACACTAGCTCATGCATCATCAATGTCTAAACTATCAATAGTAAGAGGGATAAGGAAACTCTTTAGGTCTTTTAGCTTTGCCGGTAGTTCAGGTGATATTTGAGGTAGCTCGAACTTCTCTTTCTTCTTTTCAGCCTTAGCTATAAGTAGCGGTTGCTTGGTATTGGCAGTTGACTTCTCAATATCACTCAAGGCTGCTTTCACATGATCCCTCCAGAAGAGTGCTGCAGGATAATGAATTCGAGGCATGTACTTATGAAGCACCCTTTTTGGCTCAACCTCTTCTATCTTATTTACCTCTATTTTCTTCTGATCCTTTTCTTCTTCCATGATTCCCTCCACATTTTAATAATCAACCCATTAACAAATATAGCATAAACCTACTCTTTTGGATTTACCTTAGTGTTGCTCGGTAAGGAGCCCGATTGCCTTTGAGATAAGAGCTTAGCTATTTGTCCAACTTGACTTTCCACATTGTAGAGAGATGCATCTAAATTTCAAATTGAAGCCCCTTGGTTCATTAAAGTAGTCTCAATATGTGTGAACCTTTTCCAGAAGCTTTAATGTACTTGTTCATCAACTCCTCAAAGTTTGGCTTCACTGACTCTAGTGGTTACTGAAACCCAAGTGGTTGATTTTGTCTCTGCTGATTTTGACCTCCCCATGAAAGGTTCGGGTGATTCTGCCACCCTGGATTATACGTGTTGTTGTAGGAATTGTTTTGAGGATTACTTCCATGGCCCATATAGTTCACATTTTTCATGCAATCCTGAGTCCCTTGACCCTCAGTCATATCACTACTCCTTATATGAGCTTCTTGCTGTGCTGTAGAAAATCCATCAATCTTCTTGCTCAGAGCCCCAACCTGAATAGTCAAAGCTGTTACTGCATCCACATCATATACCCCTGCTAACTTTACTAGCTTAGAATGTGTTATGTGCCATTGATAATTGTTCATAGCCATCTCCTCTATCAGCTCCTGTACAACTTTCTGTGTCTTATTATTCAAATTTTCCCCAGCTGCAGTATCAATCATTTGTCTAGACCCTGGATTCAACCCATTATAGAAAGTATGCACCTGTAGCCATGTAGGTAGCCTGTGATGTGGGCACCTCCTCAACAACTCTTAAAATCTCTCCCACATATCATAGAAAGGCTCTGATTCAATCTGTGCATAAAAGGATATGTCATTTTTGAGTTTTCCAGTCTTGGCGAGTGGAAAGTACTTCAGTAAAAACTTATCTGCCATTTGATCCTAAGTAGTAATCGAACCTCTCGACAAAGAATTCAACCACTGCTTTGCTCTGGCTCTGAGCAAAAAAGGAAACAACCTCAACCTTATTGTATCATTGGTGGCCCCGTTGATCCTGAAAGTGTTGCATATCTCCATAAAGTTAGCCAAATGAGCATTTGTTTGGTCCCATGAGCATCTTGAATCTTGGTGGAAAAATATATTGCTTTGTTATTGTTGACGATTTTTCTAGATTCATTTGGGTATTCTTTCTTGCTCATAAGAATGAGGCGTTTCATGCATTTGAGTCATATAGCAAGAAGGTTTAAAATGAAAAAGAATATGTTATTACTTCAATTAGAAGTGATAGAGATGGTGAGTTTACATGTAAGCCATTTGAGACTTATTGTGAGGAGCATGGTGTTAGTCTTAAATTTTCTACTCTAAGGACCCTTCAACAGAATGTGTTGTTGAAAGAAAGAATAACACTCTACAAGAAATGGCTATGACCATACTTAATGAAAATAACCTCTCCAAGTACTTTTGGGCTGAGCCAGTTAACACCACATGCTATATATTGAATGGGGGCATATATTACATCCATACTCAAAAGAACTCTTTATGAGTTGTGAAAAGGTAGGCAGCCTAACATCTCATATTTTCATGCATTGGATGCAAATGTTATGTCCACAACAATGGAAAAGAAGCCTTCAAAAAATTTGATTCTAAATTCGATGAAGGCATTTTCCTTGGATATTCATCTATTAGTAAAGCTTATAGAGTTTACAATAAAAGGCTTGAGAAGGTTGAAGAATCCATTCATGTTATTTTTTATGAAACTAACAATTTTGTGCCCATAATTGTTTATGATGATGATGCAATCTTAGGTGTTGGTGAAAAGATCAAGGATCTTAAAATCGATGATCAACAAGAAGAGATTTCCAAACCAAAATAAGATGACTCTAAAGATGAGATAGCAAAAGAATTGCCTAAGGAGTGGTGATATGCCAAGTCACATTCAAAAGATCTCATTATAAGAGATGCATCAAATGGAGTCACCACCAGATCAGCTATGCAACATGCTGCAAATTTTGCATTCATTTCTTAAGTAGTGCCAAAGAAATTTGATGAAGCTCTAAAAGATGAGTACTGGATTCTATCCATGCAAGCTGAGCTAAATCAATTTAAAAGAAATGAGGTATGTGAGTTAGTACCAAGGCAAGATGAAGTTATGGTTGTTGGAACAAAATGGGTGTTCAGAAACAATGAGAATGAAGACAAATCAAGGATAATGTCTTAAGGGTACTTACAAGAATAATGCATAGACTTTGAAGAATCTTTTGCACCAGTGGCAAGATTAGAAGCTATTAGGATTTCGTGTGCTTATATCTGCTTCAAAGACTTCAAGTTGTTCTAGATGGATGTAAAAAATGCTTTCTTAAATGGATACATGAAGGAAGAGGTATATGTGGAACAACCCCTAGGATTCTTAGATCCTCACCATCCAAACCATGTGTACAAGCTCAAAAAGGCTCTATATGGATTAAGGCAAGCTCCTAGACCTTAGTATGAAAGTTTTAGTCAATTCTTATTGGATAATAGTTTTGGTGGAGGTAAAATTGATAATACTCTCTTTACTTCGCATAAAAATGGTAATTTACTCTTAGTGTAGATTTATGTTGATGACATAATTTTTGGTGCTACTAATGAATCTTTGTGTGATGATTTTTCAAAGCTAATGCAAAAGGAGATTGAAATGAGTATGATGGAATAACTTAGCCACTTTCTCAGATTGCAAATCAAGAAGACAAAAAGTGGCATCTTCATCAATCAAAACAAATATATCAATGACATGTTGAAAAAATATAGGATGGAGAAAGCTAAAACTGCTTCAACTCTTATGAGTACTATAACAAAACTCACCAAAGATGAGCAAGGAAAAGGAGTTGATGAAAAGATTTATAAAGGTACGATTGTATCTCTCCTTTATCTTACTGTTAGTAGACCAGAAATTATGTTCAATGTATGTCTGTGTGCCTATTTTCAATCTAGTCCAAAATAATCACATTTGAGTGCTGAAAAAAGAATTTTCAGATATCTGATTGGAACTAAGAATGTAGGCTTATGGTATCCTAGAAATGAGTGTTTTGATTTAGTTGGCTATAGTGACGCTAATTATGCAGGAAGCCAATTAGACAGGAAAAACACTTTTATTAATTTCCAATTCTTAGGCAATGCACTAGTGTCTTGGTTCTCAAAGAAACAAAATTGTGTTGCACTCTCCACTACTGAATATGAATTAGGCATTGTCGAGAATGAAATCAATTCTAAAACTTCAAAGGTGATGGATCTAAGTGCGTTGTATTGGGTACAAGGTAAGTAGGGAATTAGGCAGTAGTTGATCGACTGACCGCAAGCGCACGGTTGTCAATGTAGTTTTCCTTTAGGAGTATCCCTAGGGTATTGAATCCACAAGAACGGCTTGCTAATGTGATCAATTCGTGAAAAGAAAATAAAAGTTCAAAGGTTGATTTTTTATGTTTTGAATATGTGACAATGAGGAAATAAAGTAAACACTCAACGTAAATTGACAAAGAAAGCAAACAATAGATGAAGAGATGTTAGGGCTTTCGAGATTAGACTTCTATTTGTTATACTTATGAATGAGTTCTTTTATGGATTGGGTGTTCTCTTGCTAATTTCGCTTAAAGCCTCTTTCAAGTTCATTTAAGCTACATCTACATTTATTAGGAGGGTCATTTCGGCCTCACCTAACTAAACTAGACTCATTAGGTTCATTCAGGAATTTCATCGAACACATTACCTACAAAGAATATGTCTACCCTAGGTATGGTAATTTCAATGCTTGTAAACCTCATTTAACCTTCATCTTTCGATCTTCACCTAAATTTGTCACTAATATCATTATGGTGATCAAGCATAACAATATTCATACAAAACAAGTCATTGAACCAACCCAATATAAACACAAGATATCACATGAAATTCATCATTCTCATTCATAAATATAACAAATATCCATCAATATTCTACATCTCTCAACCCTAACACAAAGGTTTAGGCTACCATGATCATGTTCATACAAATAAGACAATGAAATACAACACAAATCATAGTAGGTAACAATAAGAATAAGGAGGGAATAAGGAGAATAAGGTGTAGAGAAAGCTTTTCTTGATCGATTGGCAGAGAAATCCTCAAGCTTTGAAGTTCCCCTCTTCCTTCCTCCAAGCCCTAGATGAACGTTTTTGTCAAAGAGGAGAGTTGTGTTCTTCCAAAATAAATGTGGGTGTAGTGTATTAAGTGTGTAATATGTATTTTGTGTGTGGAAGAAGAGGGGATATTTATATCCCTTGACATGTGGTAAAACCCTCATAAATTTGTGTCCAAAAATGCCTCAAGTGTATGCCTTTTATCCACCAAAACATGTCCTTGCCGCCATGTTATTTTGTCTATATCTGGGGTGCTCACGGCCGTGACGTTGAGGTGGTCACGACCGTAAGGTGCTTCTGACCATGGTCACGTCCGTGAGGTGCCAATGGTCACGGCCGTGACCTTGCTTTGACCCTCTAACGGTGAATCGCGCCACACGATCTTTTCACCTTTTGAGCCAGTTTTCATCGCACTTTCTTCCATTGATCTTTCAACTTCAAAAACATGTTTTTCATGCCTTTTTCATATATTTTAATCCAATTCCATGCATTCCTCATTACCCTACACAAACACGAAAAATGTGTAAATTCGCCGATAATCAAGTATATGTAGGGAAAAATGTTATATTTTAGTGATTTAATTATTTTGTAAATTTAGGATATCTCAAAATCTCTCACACTTACTTGTTTGTTTGTCCCCAAGCAAACCAATCTCTATTCCGGGGCAAGAGTACAATTCAAATTGCAAAGACCAAAGAATTCTTATATCATACAAGTGTGCGAGTAAAATGATCAAGAGAAGAACAACATGCTATTCATCAATTACATGAACTAATGTTGGCATCAAGAAGTGGCAATTTTGAGAGTTCAAATATCAAATTCCCTAGTCTATTGGCATCTCCAAAGTTTATCTCCCAATTTGCCAAGATAAGAACAAAATAGATTTATTATTTGTTTTAAAGCAAACTTGGTTTTTTTCCATTCATTTCATAACATTCGTGCTACCTTTTAGACTTCCTTTCATTTCCTTTTCATTTAATTGTTTTCACTTTGTTTTTGGGTGCTACAAACGTAGTTAGCAAATTAAGGATCCATGTGTAAAATCACTTTTAACATGATCAAATGAACTTTTAACCTTGCAACCTAAAAATGCCAAATTTATGCTCAAATAACCAACAAATAACATACATTCTTCAATTGATCATGTTAAAAGCACACTTAAACGCTACAAGATTCCTTCAAACCAATTCAATCCAAATTTTATTATTCTCAAGTTTGACACATTCTAAAGAAAATTGGCATGATTCAAGCAAAAAGTTGGAAAAAATTTGGACAAAATTTGAGCATTTTCAAGAAAATTACACAAGTAAGGGCATAAACAGGGACATTTTCAAGCAATTAATCCCAAGCACTCAATAAACCCCTCCCCCACACTTATTTTGAACATTATCCCCAATGTTCGACAAAGTAAATCCAGATCAACCTCAGCACATGCAATGAACAAAAGGGACAAGTTCAATTTGCAATAGTAAATATTAAAAGTAAAGAGATAAAGTTTAGAATGCTTCTTTATTTTTTGCCTTGCTCGCATTTGCTCTTTCTTTAAAGGCACGACTTCATTTTTAGGCATTGAAACACGAAAGGTCAGTGGACATAAGTGCATATATACATGTAAGTGGGCAATACCCCTCTTCAACTTCCTCAAAATATAATAGAGGGAAACGATATGTGAAAGTATAGTTTAACTTCATTATGGACCCAAAATTAGTTTAACGTCATTTCGAACACGAAAACCAAAAGTATTTTAACATCGTTTCAAACGTAAGGATATCTACAAGAATCATATGTCACGGAGTGATAGGTGTGCACGTGATCACCTTCCATGTAATGCTTGAGACGTTGACCATTCACAATAAAAGAAGTGCTTCCATCACCTTGAATTTCGATGGCTCCGCTAGAATGTACCTTAGTGATCACAAAGGGACCTGACCACCTTGACTTCAAATTGCCCGAAAAAAGTTTCAACCTTGAGTTGAAAAGGAGAACTTTTTGGCGTTCATGAAATTCTCTCCTTGCAATGTGCTTATCATGCCAAGCCTTGGTTCGCTCCTTGTAAATTCGAGAGTTTTCATAAGACTCCCGCCTTATCTCTTATAGCTCATTCAATTGAAGCATTCTACTTTCTCCCACTTTTTGCAAGTCGAAATTCAAAGTTTTGATTGCCCAAAATGCTTTATGCTCAATTTCAACCAGTAGATGACATGCTTTCCTAAATGTAAGGCAGAATGGAGACATTCCCAATGGAGTCTTATAGGCCGTTCTATATGCCCATAGTGCATCATCAAGCTTTAAAGCCCAATCTCTTCGTGAAGCATTCACTGTTTTCTCAAGAATTTGTTTGAGCTCCTGATTTGAGATTTCAACTTATCCACTTGTTTGAGGATGATAAGTGGTGGACATTTTGTGATTGCATCCATATTTTGCCAAAAGAGACGAAAACAAATGGTTGCTGAAATGGACTCCATTACCACTTATGATTGCTCTAGTGAATCCAAACCTTGTAAAGATATTCTTCTTAATAAATTGGACTGCTACCTTGGCCGTGTTATTGGCCAAAGAAACTGCCTCTACCCATTTTGACACATAATCCACAGCCACCAAGATGTATGTATTGCCATGAGAGGGTGGAAATAGTCCTATAAAATCAAGCCCTTAAACATCGAACAATTCCACTTCCAAAATTCCCTGTTGAGGCATTTCTTGCTTCTTGCTAATATTGCCCGTTCTTTGGCATCTATCACAAGCCACAACAAATGTTCTTACGTCTTTGAATAAAGTAGGCCAAAAGAAACACATTGCAATACCTTAGTAGTTGTTTTGTCGGGCCCGTGATGTCCTCCACAAGGTAAGGAGTGACAATGCTCAAGGATAGAGACCATCTCATGATCTGAAATGCACCTCCTAATGATGTCATCCGCACAATTCTTGAAAAGTAATGGATCCTCCCACATGTAATATTTAGCATCCATAAAAAATTTCCTTATTTGATGAAAGGACAACTCTTTAGGCACAATTCCTGATACTAGATAGTTGGCAATGTCAGCATACCAAGGAATGCTCGTGTTGGAGAATTTTCGGTTTATGGAATAGATAGAGAAAGTGACTAGAAATGAGATGAGAGAAATCAACACCAAGAATTTATAGTGGTTCGGCCAACCTTGCCTACGTCCACTACCTAAGTCTCACCACTTAGGATTTCCACTATAACAATGATTGATTTCGGCTCAATCCAATAAAGCCAATACAACGAGGTTGATTTTGGCTCAACACCTCTAAGGCCTACACAATGTTGTTTTCCTTAGGTTCACAACTAACCTCTACAATGTTGTTTTCTATATGCTTACAACAAACCTTTCTTATACTCTCAAGGTGTATAAAAAGTGTTTACAACAGATGAAGCTCTATACTAGAGTTGAATGTATAAAAATTATGCTTGAACTTTGATCTCTAGTTTGATTTGGTGTTCTTGATGGTTGAAATTGATTGGAGTTTTGGCACAATGAATTTTGAAGTCGTTCCACACGTTTCTAGCCTTCTCTTGATCTATTTATAGTATTCTCATGCCATATAACCGTTGCTTTGAAAAAACTAGCCGTTGGAGTGCATTTAATACTTCTGCAGCTTTCTGTGACTTAGCTAACGTACATTGCCATTACAAGATGTACGTTGATCATGCTGTATTTCCAGATAACGTGCATTGCAATACTCGTGATGTACGTTGGTCATGTTGGCTTTCCAGATAATGTACGTTGCACTTCATCTACATACGTTGTGAATTCTTTTATGTACGTTGTTCATATATAACGTACGTTGTTGATCTGGAATGATCCAGTAGCTTCTATTTTCTGCTTGAGTCACATCTACATACGTTATTGTTTGATAACGTACGTTGTTGTTTGATAACGTATGTTTTGGATTCTTCAATGTACGTTGCACATGTATAATGTACGTTGATTAACATGCAATTGCTTGTTTTGCAATTTCAAGCTCTCCAACGTGTTTCACATCAAGTCAAATGTTTTGCTCATCATCAAAACCTTTTGTACATCATCAAAACATATAAGGAACTTATTGTTGATAATCCATGATCTAACAGCTCGGAGCGTCAACAACAAATAGTTGCTCATCCAGAAATGTATCACAAATTGGCTCTTCATCATATTGAAATGACTCAATTCTCGACAAGTGATCAACAACCACGTTCTCACACCCTTTTTTGTCTTTAATCTCCAAATAAAACTCTTGCAAAATAAGTATCCATCGAATCAATTGAGGCTTTGCATCCTTCTTTGCCAACAAATATTTGATTGCAGAGTGGTCAGTATAGACAATCACCTTGCATCCCATCAAATAGAGCGAAATTTTTCAAAAGCATACACAACCGCTAAAAGCTCCTTTTTTTGGTGGTGGCATAATTAATTTGAGCATCATTTAGCAATATGCTTGCATAATAAATTACATGAATTCGCTTTTCTCTCATTTGACCCAACACGACATCAATGGCAAAGTCACTTTCATCACACATAAGCTCAAATGGCAAGTTCCAATCTGGTGCTATCAAGATATGGGCCGATGTTAATTCTTTCTTTAACCTATCAAAGACCTACAAACACTCAACATCAAAGTTAAACGGTGCATCCTTCGCAAGTAAGGTGCACAAGGGTTTAGTAATTTTTGAAAAATCTTTAATGAAACGCCTATAAAACCCAAAATGGCTTAAGAAACTTCTAACCCTTTTTATTGAAGTTGGAGTGGGTAATTTTTCAATTACGTCCACCTTAGCCTTATCCATTTCAATTTCTTTAATAGAAATTTTATGCCAAAGTACAATGCCCTATTTAACCATGAAGTGACATTTTTCCCAGTTAAGCACCAAATTAGTTTCTTCACATCTTTGCAACACTTTTTCCAAATTAGCAAGACATGCATCAAATGAACTTCCAAAGACTGAAAAATCATCCATGAAAATTTATATGATACCTTCGATCATATTAGAGAATATTGCCATCATACATATTTGAAAAGTTGTGGGTGCATTGCACAAACCAAAAGGCATTCTCCTATGTGCGAATGTACCATATGGACAAGTAAAAGTAGTTTTTTCTTGGTCTTCAGGTGCTATAGGAATTTGATTATAACCAGAATAACCATCAAGAAAATAATAATAAGCATTATCGGCCAACCTCTCAAGCATTTGATCAATGAATGGTAATGGAAAGTGATCTTTCCTAGTGGTAGCATTTAATTTCCTATAGTCAATGCACATGTGCCAAGCAGTTACAAGTTTAGTGAAAATTAATTCATTTTTAGCATAATTAATTCATTTTTAGCATTCTCAAAAATAGTAACCCCACCTTTCTTAGGCACAACCTGAACAAGACTAACCCATTTACTATCAGAAATGCTGTAGATAATACCTGTGTCGAGTAGCTTTAAAGTTTCTGCACGTATTACCTCTTTCATATTTGGGTTGAGTCGCCTTTGGTGCTTAATTGTTGGCTTGTATCCATCCTCCATCAATATTCGGTGCATGCATATGGATGGGCTAATGCCTTTTATATCAGCAATAGTCCATGCAATTGTCGCTTTATGCTCTCTTAGCACCCTCAAAAGTTTGTTCTCCTCTGCATCACTTAAACAAGATGAAACAATAACATGAAATGTTGAGGACTCCCTTAAGTACGCAAACCTAAGGTGCGAAGGTAATGGTTTTTGTTCCACTTTAGGTGGTTTCTCACAAGATGGATTTGGTTTGGTTTTTCCCACCCCCGATTCTTCAAATGTTGTTTTGAAAATGTATCCTTCACCTTCTATCCTCATTACACTTTCCTTCAAATTTAGGTCCTCTATTTCTCATGACAAGCTCAAGGCAATACATGTTTCAAAAGGGTCCTCTCTTTGTTTTTCAAATTCCCCACATACCAAAGGTTCAATAACATCAATGCTAAAACATGTTTCATTTAAGGATAGGCATTTCATGGCTTTAAAAACATTAAATTCTTGAGTTTCATTTCCCACCCTTAAAGTTAATTTACCTTGTTGAACATCAATAAGAGCTCCCCCCGTGGCTAAGAAAGGTATTCCTAAAATGATAGGGATATTAGAGTCCTCACTCATTTCCTAGACAAGAAAATCTGCAAGGAAGTAAAATTTACCAATCTTTACCAGAACATCTTCAAGTATGCCCAAAGGATATCAAATGGATTGATCAACAAGTTGAAGAGAAGTGGTAGATGGATTGAGTTCTGACATCCATATCTTGTGAAAATTTGAGAGAGGAATGGGATTTATGGATGCTCCCAAATCACACAACGATCTATCAATACTGCAAGTCCCACTGGTGCATGGTATGGTGAAGCTCTCGGGATCTTTAAGCTTTGGAGGAAGCTTATTCTGGATGACCACACTACATTCATCGGTTAAGGCAAAGGTTGCATATTCCTCCAACTTCTTGTTAGAAATAATTTCTTTCAAAAATTTTGCATAGTGAGGCATGTGAGAAATTGCTTCTATAAATGGAAAGTTCATTTGAATTTTCTTGAACATATCCAAATACTTCATAAAATTGTTTTGCTTGGTTCGGTCTTTTAATCGTTGTGGAAATGGAGTGGGAGGGACATATGGTTTTACCTCCTCTTTCTTGTTGGATTGAAGCTCTTCATGTTTCTCGCCTTTCGCCTCCTCCTTTGGAGTCTCGTCAACCACAACCTCTTTGCCTTTGTCTGGCTTTGGCTTTACCTCTACCCTTGGTTCATCTAACACCTTTCCACTCCTCAAAGAAACTGCCATAACATTTTCTTTTGGATTCATCTCCGAAGTGCTTGGCAATTTACCCTTTTTACGCTTCGAAACCACCTTGGCTAGTTGACTAACTTGCCTTTCCAAGTTCTGGATGGTTGCTTACTAAGACTGAATGATTTGATCAACCTTTGCATTCTGAGCCTCCATTTTTGACATACATTGTACAAGAAGGTCTTCTAAAGGTGATTTCTTCTATTGGGCACTTTGTTGTTGTAATGGTGGTGGTGGTGGTTGTTGTTGGAATGGTGGCCTTGTTTGAAACCTTGGTGGTCCCATTGGTCTTGGGGGATTGGCATTTGCATCTTTCCATAAGAAATTTGGGTGGTTACACCATCCTGGATTGTAAGCATTCGAGTATGGATCATTTATTGGTTGAGGTTTGGAAAATCCTCCCATGTAGTTTGCCTATTCAAATCCACCTCCCATGTGTTGGTTCATATTGCAAGTTGCTTTAGTATGACTGATTGCACCATAAAAAAGAACATTGATCACTTCCTATGGCATTGGAATTCAAGATCAAGTTTATCTTCCTTGCAATATCATCCACCTTGGACGCCAAGTCGGATGTTGAAGAAGAAAATTTATGAACTCCTGCTCATCTACCTCTCATTGCTTTCTATTGCGAATTGGTGGCAAGCATTTCATAAATGTCATATCCTTCCTCAGCAGTTTTATCACCAAAGTATCCTCCCACTGCAGTGTCAACTAAAGTTTGACCATGCATAGTCAAACCATCATAAAAGAACTGAATGAGCAAAGCCAATGAGAATTGGTCATGAGGACATTGGTTTAGAAGCATCTTGAACCTTTCCCAAGCTTCATGGAATGACTCTCCTTCCACATGTGAAAATGAACAGATCTTGTTCCTTAACTCCACTATTTTCTGAGGCGAGTAATGCTTCATCATAAATTTCTCATATACTTCCTCCCAAGTGCCCAACGATCCTTCGGGAAGATTAATCAACCATGTCCTAGCACGATCCTTCAAAGTGTAGGGAAAACACCACATTCTAAGCTCATCCTTTGCTAGACCATGTAATGAAAATGTTTGGATTGTTGTGTAAAACTCCCGTAAGAAAGTGAGTGGATCATCTGATGTAGGCCATGAAAAGAAGGCAACATGCTGAAATGGATGTTTTTCAACTCATAATTCTGAGCCGTCAGACTCAAACGAAGGCATGAAGGTGAAGTACTAATCACCGACCTCTGAATGTCCCTTAAACTTGTTCGCACTAGCACCTGGTTGCCAATGCCATTAATTGGTATTTGACCCACCTCGCCTCATCTTCACGAACAACTTAAGGCCTAGGATTTTCAGCCATTTGCTCCTTTCTTCTATTTGCCCGGTTTGCCTTTTCAAATCTTCCAAGCTCCGGTATTAGAGTAATAATCTCCTCATCCTCTCGATGAGTTCTACCTTCAACACTTCGAGAACGTCTCAAGAGCATGTATCACCTGAAATTTTACAAAGGAAACAACCAATTGAGCCAAATATGAATACAAATAAAAGAAAAGAAAAGACCACAATAGACACTGTCTTCCGGCAACGGCGCTAGAAACTTGATCGACTAACCGCAAGCGCACGGTTGTTAATGTAGTTTTCCCTTGGGAGTATCCCTAGGGTATCAAATCCACGGGAACGGTTTGCTAATGTGATCAATTCATGAAAAGAAAATAAAAGTTCGAAGGTTGATTTTTTATGTTTTGAATATGTGACAATGAGGTAATAAAGTAAACACTCAACGTAAATTGACAAAGAAAGTAAACAATATATGAAGAGATGTTAGGGCTTTCGAGATTTGACCAAGACTTCTACTTGTTATACTTATGAATGGTTCTTTTATGGATTGGGTGTTCTCTCGTTAATTTCGCTTAAAGCCTCTTTCAAGTTCATTTAAGTTATGTCTACATTTATTAGGAGGGTCATTTTGGCCTCACCTAAAAAAACTAGACTAATTAGATTCATTCGAAAATTTCATCAAATACCTTACCTAAAAAGAATATGTCTACCATAAGTATGGTAATTTCAATGCTTGTAAACCTCATTTAAGCTTCATCTTTCGATCCTTCACCTAAATTTGTCACTAATATCATTATGGTGATCAAGCATAACAATATTCATACAAAACAAGTCATTGAACCAACCCAACATCAACACAAGATATCACATAAAATACATCATTCCCATTTATAGATATAACAAGTATCCATCAAGAGTCTACATCTCTCAACCATAACAACAAGTTTAGGCTACCATGACCATGTTCATAAAAATGAGACAATGAAATACAACACAAATCATAGTAAACAGCAAGGAGAATAAGGAGGAAATAGGGATAATAAGGGGTAGAGAAAACTTCCCTAGGTTGATTTGTAGAGAAATCCTCAAGCCTTCAAGTTTTCATCTTCCTTCCTCCAAACCCTAATTGAAAGCTTTTGACCAACAAGAAGAAGTGTGTTCTTCCAAAAAATAAAAGATGTAGAGTGTGTAAGTGTGTAGTGTAAAAGTGTGTGGAAGAGTGAATAAGAGGGGGCATTTTTATCCCTTGACATGTGGTAAAACCCTAATAAACTTGTGTCCAAAAATGCCCCAAATGTATGCCTTTTATCCACCAAAAGAGTCTTTGCCACCATTCTTTTTGTCATCTGCCAAGTGGCCACAGTTGTGGCATAAGAACGTGATGCCACCACGCCCAACAACCACGACCATTTGCACGACTGTGGCCATCGCTTGTCCAACTCGTGCAAATTTGCTGCTCTACCACGGTCTTAAACCACGGCCGTGGTGGTGACCGTGGCCAGACCACAGCCTCACCACCATGGTCGTGGTCCACTATTCTGCTTCGCGTTTTCACGTCGTTTTCCATCCCTTCTTCGCATTTCCAATCCGACTTCATCCAAATCATTCAAGACCTAAACCCAACACAAAAAGTGTGTAAATATGACATTAAACATTCAATCATAGGCCAAAAATATATACATTCATGCTTGAATAATTGGGTAATTTTAGGATATATCAGTTACATTTGAGTAAGAACTTTCTGCCAAGTTGAATACTAGTCTTGAGACTGACTTGCCCTTTTCCACTTATCTTAGCGGGCTTTAAAAAGACCTCAGGCTCATAATTCTCAAAGGTATGTGTAACACAATCAAGTCTTCAAAAGATGTGCTCAAGAACATTGATTTGTTCGGTAGCGTGAAGCTGTTACAGAATAGGTGATATCTCAACCTACAGATGACTATGCAAATTATTTGGTTCGGCGACCTTGGCGGCTCCAAATGATAACTTCCAACTTAAATTCATACTCATGAAGATAACAAACAAACAGATCGTGCATACAGGTATCGAAATGTCGACAATTGCCACAGTACCGAAGAAATACTCAGATAGACAGAGAGACAAATCATACTGACTTGATCAAAAATACCTAAGCTTCACAACTGACCCAGACTTATAAAACCTAATGCTCTTATGCCACTCGTGTCACGACCCGAGAACGGACCATGACTGGCGTACGAGGCGAACCTAACCAAACTCAGTCCATCTCGCACAGGCCTCAGACGATCAGAACACTTAACCAGTTCCTTATTCCAAACCATAATTAAACAAAAAATAAATAAAATATTTTATAAAAAAAATACTTACAAAATAATATTACTATGTGTTAAAATATAATATTTACAAATAAATACTATTATTCAAAATAATCGGATACAATCATAACCCACATAAACTCGGTGTGGAGCCTTTACTGAACTGGCATACTATGGCTCGAACAAGAGGACACTCACTACTAAGCGGACGATCTTCATTGAGTGTAGAAGTTGAGTTAACCTGAAAAATGTTAGGGGAGAAGGTGAGCAAACTCAATAAGGGGTAATAGTACAGATCACTTGATATGGCATCGTATAGACCATTTTGAAAATATTTCGAAAAAACCACATGCAATATACTTAATATGTACATATACAAACTACATGTATTATAGCATGCACAGAATCATACCGACACACACACACACACACATATATATATATATATATATATATATATATAACAGCATTTGCATATATATCAATGAGATTACAGCAAGTACAAGTTACCAACACAAATATGACTGAACTATCAAAATTCGTCAAAATGTAATATACAACATATAGTACAAGTCAAGTATAGCAGACTTGATACAAAACTTGGTGAGATGTTAGGATCTCATCCTCTAACACCCTATATGCACATGTGTGATGGAGAGAGAGAGTGATTGCGGCATCCCGACCTCTGTCGCGCTCGTGTAT
>CAODLS011923406.1:0-17200 GCA_948243855.1 Flueggea neowawraea
CAGTTGAATCACTAAACGAACAAAAATTACACAAACAAACCTCAAAGATATAGTTGTAATTGGCTTCCCTGTAAGAATAGGGGAAGGATCACCATCAGCAATCCTAAGAATATAAGGTTCCAAATCCTTGTGAGTGACAAGGGGAACACAGGCCCTGAAACTATCCGGGTCAATCCATCCATTAAGACCCAGATTCTGCAAGTATTCAGCAGATCCATTCTCTTCAAGAATCTTCTTAAGTGTCTCTCTCTGGACTCTCTCAGCATCCTTTGTATATGCCTCGAACTCCTCTATAACTTTATTGGGGTTAATCACCTCCATCTTCTTCTCCAACATCCTCACTGTAACTGCACCAAACACCGACAAAAAAAGCACGAAACTTTAATGATGAAGGTGGTGAATGAGGACCAAAAAGACAAACTTTTTACAATCAGAACCGTCGAAAAAAGTCAATACTAAAAGGAAACTCGTTTGGTAGCGGATAAATGAACGTCTATAATTATTCCAATTCGATACATTGAATCTCTCCCTCCCTCTCTCTCTAGACACTAACAAAATTTTGGAATAATTACAAAAAGACCAACTTGTCATAAAAAGGAAAAGAAATTGAAATACAGGAAATCGCAGCCATCACTGTACCTAGGGGACTCTCTCAGCGACCAAACAGAGCACTAAACTCAATCGCCAAACACAAGCACGCAAGGAAACTAGCCAAAAGCAGCAAACAATGAAGTCAAAATCTTGGAGCTAACAAAGTGATCCACGAGAGAATCAAAATAAAACCCAGTTGACAACACACGGTTTTGACGGTTGGTCAACGAGATCAACTCAAAACTTTTTTCAGGAACGAAAGAAGTTTCTCCTCCAGAAATGCGAACCGCGTAACTGACGCGAACAAAAGAAGAAGAGCCAAATTAAAACAGTTTGGACTAGAAACTGGTAACAGTACCTGTAAGAAAAAGAACCGTACTCTGAGAGTCTGAGGTTTTGGTTCGAGAGAGCAGGGACAGGGAAGAGAAAGGCGAGACTTTTGATGTTAAGACTTTTTTTTTTTAATTTCAGTTAAGACAAGGAGAGAGGAAGTAGTAGTGGTTGCTGTTGTTGGTACTGTAAATAAATAAGAGGAAGTGAAGAGTAAAGAGTGAACAGAAACAGAGGAAAACAAGACAACACCAGTGATGGAGAGAAGAAGAGAAGTGTTGTATAGATGGTTAAGGAAAGCTGGAGCTTTGAGGTTGGGGAATGGATACTGGGTTATGAGTGGAAGATTCTCCTCTCATGTCTTGTCTTATATAGCCTCCATTTTTTTACTTTTCTTTTTAAATTTTGTTTTCGGTAATTATGTATTTATCCAGTTGCCTATTCTGCCCGTCCTCGTCTTCATCCTTCAATTAATTTAGTTTTGCCTTGCCTAACTTGTAGAACTTATGGTGAGTCTCTGTTCATAAATTATTTTTTTCTGATTCTACGTTTCTTCTTTTAGTTTATTTCTTGTTTAAAAAATTATGACCTCATCTGTTGATTATGACCTCATTTGATTAATCAAGCTTGTTTTTAAATTATTTTTCATAATTTATATGGTCATGGGTCCTAATTGTTGTGTTGCCTTATTAGGGCAGTCCTATTGCACGTTACATGTGTGAGTTTAATAGGTTGCATCATCCATTTTCAATTGCTATGTTAGTGATGTGTTTCATGCAGATAAAACGCATCACATGGTAGGATTTATTTACAAAATAGACCCCACCAGTTTAAAAAAAATATTTTTTTAATTTTTGTTATAATTTTTTTTATTTTTTATTTATCATTTATCATTTTCTTTGTTTCTGTTTCTTCTTTTTTTTTGCTACAATGCATGATTTGTTTTTATTTAATTCATTTTTTTCATTGATAATTATATTATTTTAATTTAAATATTTATCAGATCTATTATTTTAGTTTATTTTTAAAATTTTAATTAAATAATTTTTATGATAGATATATTTTAAATATTATTTTTAACTCAAATATTAATTCGTAAAATTTATTTATGTGAAATAAATATATTTATTACTATTTATATATTGTAAATAAATCAAATAATGAGTTGAGTAATTGTGGATCCAATATAAATAAATAATGTTACTATTTATATTATTTTTTAATCCTTAAACTCTTATTATACTCTATTATTGCATGTGAAAAAAAATAATGAGACATTTATTTACATTTATTTATTTACATTTATTTTAAAACGGCTCCACAGATCCTCAATTTCGTAAAATCATAAATATATGCTAGTATGCTGCTAATTATATTATGAGCTAATTAAGGATAAATTACATTTCTTCAAGCTGTTTATATGTTAAACTATTTATTGAGTAGTTCTTAGTTAAAACAACACTTACACGTTGTAGAAGAAGATATTATTGAGGTAAGTGGGCAACAATACAATCTGGTGACTATAGATACAGATTGGATATGCCACCACTGTGAGTGGTGGGGCAGTGGCATCCATTATTGGAAGTTGTGTGATATTACATATTACATATTTACGCACATCTGGTGATTGGCAAAGCAATTGATTTAGGGACAGGCGACAATAAGAGGTGCCTCTGGTCGAATAGGCATTTTGTGTGTGTGTTTTTTATTAATTAAGATAGGAAAAAAGGGACTTAAGTAAATTTATATGTTTTGAGTAAAAATTAATTACTAAATTTCCTTGAATTATCTGCAATGGATCGCGGAACGAGTAGGAATTGATTGAGTAAATAAAAGTTATAAAAACAGATTAAAAATTTGGATACTCGCTGTTAAAAAGAAAAAAGACACAAAGTATATTGCACAGATTGATTAGGTGGCTTGGTCTTTTAATAAATTTTTGATCCGGGAGGCTCTTTCATGCCTCGAGAACAAAGGCGTGGAAATATTGTTCTTGAGCGTGATTCGTCCATTGTTGTATTCTGCAGATCCTTTTTCATTCTTCATTAGTTGTTCTTATAGATGATTGTAGAAAAATTTTGCGGACTTTAGTTAATGGTTCGGTTCAGTTCATTTCATTAGCGATCAACAAACTGTGTGGCTCAATTTATTACTCGGGCGATCAATTCTTTGATTGGTCCAAGTGTTTAGAATCCATCTTTTCAACCGTTACTAAAAAAACCAAAAGCCATCCAAAACCAACCCTCTTGAAACTCCTTCCTTTCGACTTCTCTATCTCTCTATCTCCCCTTTGTTACTGAAAGCTAGCCCACTTATATAAGGACCTCTTGTGTGTCGACTTCTTCCTGTCTCTCTCTATCCACCTATCTCTGTTTCTCTATCTCTCTGAATCTGTATGGGTGTCCTTTGTTGTCATTGTCGATGAAGGGCATTCAAATTTATACACGAGCTGCATATTGTCACGACCCAAATGTCGTGAATGTCACGACCCAAATGTCGTGATAACGCAGGACGCGCGAGATGCTTGCTGGTGAGCTAAAGTGTGGGTTGCGGGGCAGCGGAAGGTGTGAGTACGTGCCATAGGTGTTGCGCCTGTCTTGAGTTAGGCATGCCGACCCAATTGAGTTTGGGGAGCTTGTCGCTGGTCTGAGACTTGACTATGACGGATCTGCGTGCCATCTAGGCACCACACTGGTAGGGAGCTATCCCCGCTCCCCTGATGAGCCCATGGGAGGGCGAAACCAGTAAGCATCGGAGACGGATAAAGGTTGAACCTCGGGTGAGCGTGAGTCCCGGGGTGCCGCACGGGTGAAGTCCCTGCGCTAAAACTCTAAGCCCGTGACAAGTGGTATCAGAGCCCGAAGTGTGCACGCTGCGAAGTTTGCCAAGCGCTCTTTACCAAGCTGGCGAGTCTGACACGAGGGGTGGATGAGCTCGAGTGATGCTCGAACCCGGATGGGTTGTTCGCAGTTGGGTCCTCGAGGAAATGAGGACGAGTAGGCAGGAAGCTGCAGCGATACTACGCCGAGCGCTCGAGTCCACGCGGTGCGCCCAAAGTGAAGTGGGGTCTGGCGCACGTGGCTCTCCTTGAAGATGGAGACGAGTAGAGGCAGGGTAGTCGCATACTGATCCGGGACAATCTTTGAAGGATGGCAAAGAGTTCCCCTCATGCACGGGGCGTGCATGAATTGAGTGAGGGAGAATGTCACGACCCAACTGTCGTGACAACGCAGGATGCGCAAGATGCTTGCTGGTGAGCTAAAGTGTGGGTTGCAGAGCAACGGAAGGTGTGAGTACGTGTCGTAGGTGTTGCGCCTGTCTTGAGTTAGACATGCCGACCTAATTGAATTTGGGGAGCTTGTCGCTGGTCTGAGACTTGACTATGACGGATCTGCATGCCATCTAGGCACCACACTGGTCGGGAGCTGTCCCCGCTCCCCTGATGAGCCCATGGGAAGGCGAAACCAGTAAGCATCGGAGACGGAGAAAGGCTGAACCTCAGGTATGCGTGAGTCCCGGGGTGCCGCACGGGTGAAATCCCTGCGCTAAAACTCTAAGCCTGTGACACTCTGCTTCGAACAGCAACGTAAGAGCACATCGCAACATGATTTCGTGCGGTCTCGTACAATCTGGTAAGCTTTTAAATCCTGAAGCTTCGGTACCATGTGGCGCTGGTCAATCTTGTTCAACAGATGAGTTTGTTTCGATCAAAACACGAACCAAGTAAGCCAATTATCGCCACAGGGCGGTACGACCTAGCTATGCTGCAACATCAAGCAATGTGATCGACCTTTTTTTTTTGTAAGTTATTTTATTTACTTCTAAAAATCAAACTCTTGAACGAACAACTTCAAAACCAATAAACTACAAACCTATTGGTGTACCGGTGTTTACCCTCTTCGGCACCACCAACACGACAGTGTTAGTCGGAGAAATAAATGAAAGTTGTTGGTGCTGTCCCAGGAGCAGTGCAACTCAACCACTAGCACGTAGCCCGAATTCTACTGCATAAAGACTCCCGACAAATCCAATCTCAGGTCAACTCAAATGCTTTTCCAGGGACATAGCTTAGTCTTTTCATGGGATTTTGCTATTTGAAGTGAAGAACTATGCATAAAAAATAATGATTAAAAATGTGTAAAGCTAAAAGACTTCATCGGTCAAAGCTCATTTCTACCATGTCAGAAAGTTGCATAATTTAGTGAGGTGCAGATTATTAAAATCCTAAAGAATCTTGCCAGAGATAATCCTAACAAAACCAACCAATGATTGTGACATACCACTGGGAACTGATGGCAGGGCAAATGTAGAGAATTTGCAGGCTTCAGAAACTCGGTGGACGTTGCTAGAGCCAAGCTGAACGAATTGCTCCAGGGATAATCAGTTAGTTGGATGTTTCGATATTCACGGACAAAAGATAGGTGATCTATGCGGTGGCTGAGTTGCTGAGACACAGGCAGTTAATACAGGCTCAAGCTGTTCTTCTGGAGATCAGTTTAACTTGTTTGATAGTCTAGCATTTCTTCTTTTAGTAATTTCAAGTGCCCAACTCTTTCCTAATTCAGTCTGGAACTTTCCTGCAGATGAAATGAAATACCAAAAATCAAAACGACTTGTTATTTGGAGCAAGCGGAGTACCTTCATATTAGATCTGATTTTTCTCTGATAGGATGACAAAAAAGAGACTTTATCGGCTGTTGAAAGGAAAAACTCATTCAACACCTTCCCATGCTCTGCAAGAACATTATCATATATAACATTTAATTAGATAATAAAAGAGCTGAGCTCAGTCATAAATGCAAAAAATAATTCATCTGATTCTTTACCCATTTCATATTCCAGTGCCTGCAAAATCATTTCAACCTGAGCAAAAGAAAATTATATCAATAAAAGAACTTAAAAACAATGGATGAATGCAAAAACAGCATACATCTATATGCTTAAGGATCCATCATAAAAAGAGTCAAACACATTAATATCACTACAGAAACAGAGATTTCATATAGAGGCCATTTAGGGACATCTCTTCATGCATACTAACCTATTCCACAAGGAATGGCACTATGACTGGAAAACTAATTGGTAAACGATTTTTAATAAAAGCCTATTGCTTTGAGTCAATCTTGTTCCAAAAAGCCAATTTATACTCACTTTATCAAAATCTTTCACAAGGTTCGCCTCCACAGAAGCATTGTTTTCATAATCAAACCAAAGTTCTTTGATCTCTTCAGCTGCGATAACAATCAAATCAGTTGCTAGATAATTCAGTGCCTTCACTGATTGACAGACAAGATTGCAATGATCCATAAGTACCTCTCATTCCTCCACCAAGAATTTTGCACATTTCATCCAATGCTGCTTGCTCCCGCCAACTCTTGTCATATTTTGGCACACCATCGGATGGTGTTATGTCTCCAACAATAGCTATCAAAGTCCAAATTCCAACTCAAACTTCAAAAACCCCAACAAGATGTATTTGCATATTTAGCGAAAAAGAATTATGAGATAGGTAATGGAAAAGGAACAAAAGAAAATGATACCAAGCAACACAGAATTGTCAGTCACTACTTTTGCAATTTATGTTTCCCTTTTTTGAGCATTCTTACCAAATGGAAACTTAAGACCTACATCAATTCAAACATTTAGTAAGCAGATTTTATTGGCAGTTATCCACATCAATTTTCTCTATCAAAGGTTATATTGGTCTCTGCAAGGTATATAATGTGCAGTCTCAAAAAGATATATCATGTGATGGGTCAGAGCTTTCATCAAGTATATTGCCCTAACTACTTAGTGACTACAGCAGTTTACTTCAACAATATAAGGAATTTGATAAGATCCTCCTTAATTGTGCTCATAAAAACTCAACAGTGATATCCAGCATTCACAATTCTAACTCCTAATACCTAGTCAGGAAAATCTTATATTTTCTACTTATATAAATTATTAAATATATTGGTCTAGATAAAAAGGTAGATGAAAAAGACTCATGTAGACGACAACTGAACTCAGCTCAGACTACACACTTCACAATCCTCCATCCCAAACCACAATCAATTCACTGATAAACTCCAAAAGCGAAGCATGCTTTCCCAATCAAAAACTTAAACTAATACATCTATTCCCTCTTATCAAATTATAAGTGAAACTCTCTATCAAAATAAAATTAAAGGAATACCTTCAGCAATGTCATGCACAATTGCAAGCTTTATGCACCTGTTTCAATAAAGCCCAACCAACTGGTCAAAATAACTAGTCTTCAAATATCCTAATAAAATGGAAACATCTACATTGCGTTCTATCCACCTTCAGGGAGTACTAAATTAGGCGGCATCATTATGAAATCCGCTGCAATTTTTCATTTTTCAGTCACGCATTTATCAAAAGTAATCAATTTTGAAGGTCTCATAAGAAATCAAAAGCTCAAACCTTTCTCTGTTGACGCCAGGCAAGTCACCAGCAATCAAAGCCATCAAACCCATGCGATACATGTGATCAGCAATCGATTCTGGTCCCTTAATTCCATGGTTAACCCATCCCTTCCGTTTCGTACTCTAACAAACACCAAACGCACACACCAAAAAAAATCAAACGACAAATACCCGCAAAACTAAGCGGTTGTTTTGAGGCTACTATTACCTTAAGCCGATGGCACAATGTGAGGAAATCAATTGCGGACGAAGCAGATGAGGATTCAAATTGCGCCGCGGATCTCACCAATCCGACGCCGTCTGGTACCTGCTTCTGACACCTAACCGAGACAATCCTGGGAGTCGGAGCTTCGGGCCGCGAAGATGTCTGGGTGAAGAAAGTGAAAGGCTTACGTGGCGATAGAGTGCGGCTCAGTGGCGTCGCGCAGCTCGTGTATGGATTCACTGCCATTGTTGTTTGTTGTTGGGATTGCAGCAACAAGAAATAATTTGGTGCTCAAATTTTGTTTGGATTGAAAAAGTGTTTTCGTATTCGATTTTTCACTTTCTTTTATAACTAGTTTTAGCCGGACGCTGTCCGGAATATGATTATATTTTTATTTTTTTATAAATATTTAATATTATAATAAAAATTATTTTAAATTAAAAAATTATAAGAATGAATAGCGAAGTTTTTATAAGATTTATTTTGAAGAAATTATACTCTATATACTTTTTTATGTTTTCATTTTTAAAACAATTTTTTTTAAATAATTATTTAGACACAATTTTTTAATTATGTTTCTACAATGCAACAATAATCTTTTTTAATATCTCTCCTCACCCACCCCCTCTTTTTCTCTCTCTCGATCTACACTTTATTCTCTCTCTTCTTTACCCCTTCTCTCCGTCGTCCTGTTCTCCTTCGTCTCCCTCTCTCTCATCTTTCGTCTCCCTTTCTGTTTTGCTTTCTCTTTTCTCTCGCTCCCTCCTTTGTCTACCGAGCAATAGATTTTCAATTAATACAGAATAGAGAAAAGTAGAAAGAAATGATCTTTGGTTTCTATCATTTCCAGTAATTTAATGAAGTTTGTTTGTTTGTTTTTAACATGGACTAAGCATATCAGAAGACAATCAATGTGGGAACTTCAAATTTTCAAGGAGTGGTGGAACCAAGCTGTGAAGGAAGACAAGTTTTGGGTTGATCCCTTCAAAAGAATTGAAAGAAAGAAAAAACAAAGACGACAACATCGCAACGGAATTTATTCTTGACCAAGGAGTTGTGAGCCAGGTAGTTGGTTAGTTTTGGCTTCATACACACCCTGCTTTATCAGTAACATGTAATTTAGCTTACCTAGCCTTCATTTGATGCTCATAATTATTTCATTTTTTGGTGATCCATAGTTTTTTCCATTGCTTTCTGGCCAATTCTTTTGCTAGCTTTTCAAGTCTTCTTAAATTTGCATTGTAATTATAGCATATATGGAAAATATGTTCCCGTACGGCCGTACAGAAAGGAAGGAAGAAAAAAAAGGAAGAAAGAGAAAATCAATTCTCGTACTCTTAATGTACTCGTGTTGATCTAATCTTCATAATTTATTCTCATTTTGTACTCTACATGTACTCATTTTGTACTCTAATAACACAAGATTTGTTTTGTACTCTATTTTGTTGGTGTTTTGTTGTGTATTTTTGTTCTTTTTTTATTGTTTGTACTCCACATGTACTCGGTTATACTTGTCAAATAGTTTCAGTTTTGTTATTATACTAATTGTACTGATGTTGTTCTCTATATGTACTCGGTTATACTAGTCAAAAAAGTATTCATTAACACTATATGTACTTGGCTTGTACTCCACATATACTAGTTCTTTGATGGTCAACAAAGCCTTCACAACACTATTATGTACTCTTGTTGTACTCTACATATACTCCAGTTCTACTTTGTATTCAAGTTGTACTCTTTTTCATTGGTTTAAATAGTTTGGTCAAAATGCGGTCAAGAGTTTGATTGCGTGGTCAACACGCGATCAAACTGTTGTATTTCTGAATATTTTATTATTTTTTCTATTTTTGGTATGTTTTTCAAATATTATTGTATTTGTGAAATGATTTTTGTTTTTTTTACCTATTTTTGTACATTACCCATTTATTTTTATATTTGTTTATTTTCTTAATAAAAAAAGTTAATATTGATCGAAATATTAAATATTTTAATGAGAATTGCCACCTGCAATTGAAATGTCAAGTGTCAAAATAATATCTTACTAAATGTTAGATTATTATGAAAGTATATTCAACTTTTATATATTATATAAATTTCTTAATAAAGAAAATGAATATTAACCGAAATATTAAATATCTTAATGAAAACTGTCACATATCAAACAATTGAAATATCAAATATGAAAATAATATCTTATCAAATATCAAATTATTATAAAAATATATTCAACTTTTATATATTATATATATTTAACTTTTATATATTATATATATTAGCATGTGGTGGTGGCTGCTTTGGACGGCAATTAAAAAGAAGAGGAGTTTGTTTTTTGAATCGTGGAGAATGAGTTTGCTGGTATGTCTCTACACCTTCAGGTCGGAGGGAAATCGCAACCCCCGCACTCAGAACACATGGGTTCAACGTGCCACAATTATATTATTCCAAAACATCTTTGATAAAATGTTAAGTAGTGGACTACTCAACCATAGCTTACATACAATATTCAAGTTTGAGTTTGAATTCAACTATATTTAATGTTTAAATTTAGTTTATTTAAAATTTGGCGAGTTTGAACTATATTTATTATAAATTTATTTTGATATTACTCGAATTTAGTTTGTTTTAACTCAACTTATTACAAGTTTGTTTCGATAATGTAGTTTTTTTACAGTAAAAAAGGAGCAAGGGTGATTAGTTGTACCTACCCTTGTAAGGCGTGATCATGAAAGTTATCTCTAAGCCGCGAAATATTCGATAAAGCCATATCTGAACTCGATAAGATGACCGAGTTTCGCCACCACAACACTAATGTAAATACTTCCATGGGTCAAGGCTATCTACCATGCTCAAATGATTGACTCAAGCTCAACAAAAATGGGATTGCTCCCACTCCGCTGAGCTATAATGTAAACACTTTTAACAATTTTAAACATGTTATTTTGCTGACACATAAGTCGTCTAAATGATAGACTCAAGCCAAATTTTTTAGTGTGTAATTTACTTCATACCAGTATGCTAGTTTCTAAAACAGAAATTGGAAATCATGCAAAAAGTAAGGATCGGATTATTGGACCTATTTTTGTGATACATATTTTCCATATACAGAAATTCCGATAATTGGACACTTCAGATAGAAGCTCGAGCAGCGTTTCTGGATAACAATTCATATAGTACCCAAAATCTGGGAACAAGTAAAATATTTCGTTGCCAATATTTTCGGCTGTTCCTCGTAGGTACTAACTTCGAACCCACGTACGCATATTACAATTATATTGTCTCATGGTACGTGAGGGGCAACACCGAATGTCTTCTTGCATGGCGGCACCGAGATACGTTACCCTTAATTCTTCGACAAATCCAATAATACATATTTCTGAGGGGACCCAAAATCTCACTCATAAACAAGACGGCAATAAAAACATAAACCAAAGACTTGGCTGAACTTGGGAACAATATGGCTGCGAGTGAACCCAACAACACACAACTTGACGTCGACATAATTTGTTGACATATGCATAGACGACTCGGAGAGAAGTGACGAGAAAATCTCAGTTTAACCGAGAATGAGATGCTGTAAGTAAGCAAACTTGTGATAGCAATTATGGAGGTTGTTGAGTGTGTTTCAAATGGCGATTTAGTTGATCCTTGATACTTCACTTCGACAAAATTGAGGAGCATGGGAACAATCAGAGCCATGATGGCATGCGGGTAAGTCATTCTAAGATGTTCTTGTTGGGAATAGGTATGCACTAAAATGTCACCATTAACAAAGTTAACAACGAGTTGGGTTTGAGGGAGGTTGTGGATTGAGAGGATTATTGTTGATTGCATAGGTGTGGACATTATTGAAAGATGTACAAATGGAACAAGTATGATGGCGGGTGGGATTTGGGGACACCATTTAAATAGTTGATTTACTGAACATTATAACTTGTTTCTTTTAAATTTTTAATTATTTGTCTTTTTTTGGTATTTGTGGATCGCGTGAGTCTTGCAAAAGTCTTTGTACGTAGGATGAAGTACCTTTTGGTCCTTCATTTTCTTCAAGTTTTAATATTTAGTTCAGTCATCTCTTTTTCAAATATAGTAACTTATCTTAAAAATGCTGACAATGCAATACAGGTCTTTCCACATACAGACAATTATAAACTATCTTTTTTGTTTTTACAAGTCATCTTATTTGCTTCCTCCCACGATTCTTTAATTCTTTTCTTACCCCAGCACAACATGAGCTACAAACCCCATTGGAATATTCCCTCTATTTGCCTCTCCACTTTCAATTGCCAATCTTTTGTTTGGAAAAGAGAAAATAGATCCGAAAACACTGTATGTAGTATAGAAAACGTTTACATATATATATATATATATATATTAAAAATATAATTTTATATATAAATATATAGAAAATATTAGGATATTTTTTCATTATTATTAGTAAATATAGGGATTAATTTATATATTTAGTTTAGTCTCTTTTTAGGGTTTACCTATATATATATATATATAATTGAGGGAGATTTTTGAATAATGAATACATATTCTACTCAATCTTGTGAAGTTTTGATGTTGAAATTTGTTTGCATGTTGTGTCAGGTTTCATCCCAAAAAACAATAAATAAGGGTAAAATTAGAAAATTGAATTATTATTTGTAACTAACTTAATTATATTTAAAAAAAAAACCGTGTTTGTCTGATAAACCAATCGTTTTAGGAAGACGGGAGTGAAATATTCATCAGTGCACGTATATTTTTATAATTTCTTCTCGGGTTGAAAAAGAAACCCTGGCTTTGAACTATAAATAGTAAATTATTACCAGAAAAAAAAAATTCATTGTCTTTTGACGATCTCGAAGGTAAAAGTGTGTGATTCTTCTCTTCAAAAAAAAAAAGTGTGTGATTCTTGTTGGTCAAAGTTTTAATAATGACGGTGGAAGGCCTACAATGCATGGAATGGTTGGATATCTTGGGACGAATTAGATTTGCTTGCCATAAAAGATGGCCTTATGCATGCTGTGTTACACTTTAAAAAATACATACCGCAGTTCAAATAGTTTTAATATAAACTTATGCTAAAAAGAATTTCAAATTGATCAAGATTTCATCAACTGAACTAATTATAATAATAAAGTAAGTTCATAACACAAAATAGAGAGAGCATCTTCCTTGAAGTTGGAGGTGTTGTGTTAGCGGGGCAAGAAAATGATATGGTATCAACAAAACCTAAATCCATTTCAGACCTTTTAATCTTCCTTGAAGTTGGAGGCGTTGTTTTTTAAATAAAAGACACGAGTCTCAAAAATTAGTGATCGTAATAGGGACATCACAACTAGGTTGACACCTTCCCTGCGACCTCTTCATGCTCTTGAGCTCGAATTTATTAAATAGCAAAAGAAAATAGTAAGAGAGTTACAACCCCCAAAAAAGAGGCAAGCATATACAGAGAAGAATAATAAAAGACATTGCTAAGCAAAGCGAAAGCGCTCTATCCTATTAAAATCATCATAAACCAATGAGGCACAAAAGTCTGGGAAAGTGGTCCACCATTCCATGCTCAAAAGAGACCGTCCATTGTTAGCCAGCTTGTCTGCAATACCATTACCTTCTCTGAAGATGTGGGAAGCCACCACATTCATGGTGGACAAAAGACACAAGCATTGTAGCCAGTCAATATAAACTTTCCAAGGCACATCAGTGGAGCAATTTTTGATAAGTTGCACAACATAAGTGCAATCGCTCTCAATCCATAGATTATGCCAGCCTAATTTTGAAGCCTTCTGAATAACCAAAATGACAGCAACAAGCTCGACAACATAAGCAGGGACCTCACCAGCTGGAGAAGAGAAACAACCAACGGGAAAACCTCTTGGGTTACGGAAAATGCCCCCCACACCTGAAGTGGAGCCGCTAGCTGAGCCATTCATGTTGACCTTAATCCAATTTGGTGGAGGAGGCTGCCAACGGACTGAAAGGATTAAAGGAGCCCTGTAAGGCCGGCCTGTAATGTGAAGCTGCCGGAATTGCTCATTGATCCAATCTGAAAATACTTAGCTTCCCTAATTGCACTCCAAACACGCCGAAGGAAGAGATGAATTGATGGTTGAAGCTCTTCAAAAATAGCCTCATTTCTAGTTTTCCAAATCAGCCAAACTGTAGTTACTAAAGCAACCTGCCAGTATGCATGAAGCTGAGAATTGAAATGTAAGCCGACAGCATGATCAAAAAGGCTGGAAAGATAGGAAAGCCAAGGAAAAAGCTTCCCAAACAAAGACCAAATCGTCGTAACGAAACTGCAATTCAACAACAGATGATCAACAGTTTCAATATCACAAAGACATAAGCGGCACATAGAAGTAAGGAAAAACCACGCAAAGCCAAGTTAGATTCAGTAGCTAATATTCCATGCAAAGCCTTCCAACAACTAAAAGACAGGGAAGGAGGAATAAAATGAGCCCAAATGAAATGGTGTCATAAAGAGGAGCTCCCAACAGGGCGAAGGGAGTTATAGATTGCCTTGGTGGTCACTCGACCATCTATGCTAGGAACCCAAATCAAGTGCTCACCAGAATGAGGGAGAAGTTTGACCGAATCAATATGGCTAGCTAGAGTTGGAAATGCAACCTGAAGGTGCCAAGGAATTCTCCATTCACCAGAGACACGAAAATCCGCCACAGTGTTCGCCATGAAATGCGAAATCCGGAGCTGTGAAGCCACCGAGGGAACTAACCAACTACCATGCAAAAAATTAACTGTGATGTGGTCCCCGACCAACCAAAGAGAAGCATCGAACATATTAAAAAAGTGAGTACGAATGGATGTACAAATGGAAGAATTGAAGTATACTGTTTTGGGAAGCCCTTACGCATTTAGAAAACGTTGTCTGAAAACCAAGCTGGCAAAAGACTTCCCTTCAATAATATTCCATGCAAATTTACGAAGAAGAGAAGCATTTAAAGTGCCAAGATTTTTAATGGCCAAACCGCCTTCTTTACTAGGTTGGCAACACACCTTCCAAGGCACTGTGATGAGTTTACGCATTACCGTTGAACCAGTCTAGAGGAAATTTTTAATCTGCTTCTCCATGTACCGAAGAAGGCAAACCGGCCATTGGTAAGCTCCAAAAGAGTGTAAAAAAGAGCTTGTAATAACAGAGTTAATTAGGCATGCCCTCCCAGCTTGAGATAAAGTATCACCTTTCCATTTGGAAAATTTGGAAAGAATTCTGTTAGCAATACCTTGTAGCCAGCGTCTCCTCGGAGCTCCAACAAAAATAGGAATCCCTAGGTAAAGAAAAGGCCATTGTCCGAGTCGCATGTGAGATAACTTCCGAAGTGTGTCACGAAAGGGGATTTTACTACCAAAGAAAATAATGGATTTATCCCAGCTGACCCTTTGCCCTAAAAGCATACCATAAGACTCAAACAGTTCATTTAGGGTATCTAAATTCTGTTTAGTAGCTCTACAAAACATCAAGATGTCATCAGTATAAAACAAATGAGTAGGAAAAGCAAAATGGCCATGACTCAACGGAGTAAGAGAACCCGAATCAAGTAAAGCAGAGATACGACGGCTTAGGTAGTCTTCGGCAAGGCAGAAAAGCAAAGGAGAGCGATTGCAAGTTGAACGTGTTGCACCTTATCAATATTTGAACCAAATTGAGCCAAGTGAAAACGTATATACACTAAGGAGTAGAGTCAAGAACAAAAATGAAATATTTCAAGGGTTCGATTTTTGAATTTGGAATAATTAATTAATCATGTTTGGATATATTAAAATAAATTAAAAAAATATAAAACTCAAAATCAATTAAAAAAGTGATAGAATAGTTATTTGTTTATATTGCATCAATCAGGAGTTTATGAGATAATCAATCCAGTAAAAGATTGACTAATTAATAAAGATACTTCAATTACTTATTCAAAAAAAAAAAAACAAAGATACTTCTTCTGATGGCACTCCTCAATTTATTTTCTTAATAAAAAAGAAAACAGAATCTCACAAGTTTCATTCATAAGCCTCACTTATGGTGAAAAAATACAGTAGTACTCTTTTTTTTTTAACTGAATAGTACTCCTCAATTTACGTATTATAAGAATGCATAAGAGAAATTAAAAGAATGTAGAGATTAATGCTCTAGTTATCTAATTTTATATTGAATTTTCATCGTTTAAATTAAATCAATTGATTGCAGAAGTCAAAAGTTGAAGTTAATTTAGTTGAATAGACTGATAAAACAAAATATTGCACAAAGAAGAGATTATAATCGATATATAGTTAACAAATAATTAAGAGTAAATCTAGATATGTTAGAAACCGGGTGGGCGCCGATGATGGGTCAACTTGACCGATTGACAAAGAAAAAAATTTGAAAAACAAAATCAAATTTAAATTAAAATAATAATGTCCCAAGCTACTCCCTGGTTCTGTATACTGATGTTAGTGTATGAGAGTAACTAGCATAGTTTTCGTACTACGTACGAAAATTACAATTTTTTCGTTAAAACCTCAAAGTAATTTTAAAAAATAATAATTGAATAATATAATCATATATTTAAATTAATTTTGATCATATTGTAAAATTTAGATTGAGATTTAAATTAGTTGTGAGTTTAAATGTTAAGAAAATATTTGTAGTTAAATTAACAATGGTATTAAATAATTAGTTATCGTCATACATCTAAAGAGATCAATTGTAAACTTAGAAAGGGAAGGAATCGCATACCGATTAACTAATAAACAGTATAATAAATAGATTCGACTTACTAACCTCAATTCTAGCAGAAGCTAGCAGCGAACATGATCAGTTTTATGTTGATCTTTCGAGCAACCCACGGTTGAAATGTCAACGGGAATGCCCGGTTGTTTCGCAGTCTAGATGTCACACGTGATATGTGCAGGACTTGGGACAGGAGACCGAGCCTCGCTCTCTCCTGGTGGAGAGCTCTCTCTCTCCCTCACTCCTTGGACTGTGTTGGTGTTCTTGAAGAAGAACTCTTCTTCTTATATAGGCCACTAAATGGGCTCGTGGGCCTAACGGGCTTACGGGCCCATTTCACTTCCAAATCACTTGGGCTTACCAATTGGTCTCGGTTCACGGTCTCAGTTCATACTGTAATATTCCGTACTTTCCGATCATGATTCCTATAGTTTTCGAATAGGACATGGAGGACTTTTGGGAATACCAATGGATGTTGAATGATGTAATCATGTTAGGTTTGATGTTGTTAAGTGTTAGAAATGATCTGAGATGAGTTTGGAAACAAGAAAAATCAAGAAAGGAGAAACAAGCTTGCTAACGCACGCAGATGCGAGTGTAACGCACGTTATGGCATTCTAACGTACGTGAGCTTCAGGCTAACGTATGTTAGACACTGTTTTCGCAGCATACGTGTTTTTAACAATTGACGTACGTGTGCTGGGTTTCCATGATGATTCACGTACGTGAGATGAATAGTGACGTACGCGAGGTCGGGCCTGGTGTGTCCAGAATTGATTTTTCACCCCGATAATGTACGTGAGATGTCCGGACACGTACGTGAGGGTACCCTAACGTACGTGAGACATATATTGACGAACGTGAGGTGTGTTTCAGACACCTTTAAAGCGTCAAACAAACACGATTTCTTCATTTTCTACACTCTCAACT
>CAODLS011923434.1:0-16094 GCA_948243855.1 Flueggea neowawraea
CTAGAAAGTGAAGTTGTAATCTTTGTGAAGATTGATAGTGAAAATCCTAAGTGGTGATACTTAGGTAGTGGATGTAGGCATCGAGTTGGCCGAACTACTCTAAGTTGTTGGTGTTCTTTAATTTACTGTAATTGTTCTCGAAGAAAATTCAAAGGCTCTAATATCACACTATTCAACCCCCCCTTCTAGTGTGATCATCGATTCAACAAGATGTAGAGAGAAAGAGAGAGATATGAGAGGGAAAGGCAGAGAGAGAAAAAAGAAAATGACAGATTAGGAAAGAGGGCCTATTCGCATTTTCTTGTTTTCCGTTGAGTAAAATTAGCACCGTTTACAAGTAGAAACGTAATAAGAGCCTTTTTGAAATTTAAGGACGCAATAATAAATTATAGTAAATTTTAAGGATGTTAATGTAATTTCCCAATAACATTTTATCTTGTATTCTTGTGCCCGTTGGAGAAATACAATGCTTGGTTTTATTTTACAATTTAATTTCAAAGGAAAAGACAAGCCAACTATAACTTGACCTTTTAGTTTTTAATTTAAATTTATTTGCATTTTCAGTAGGTTTTTTATCATTTCTAGCAATTTGCTTAAAATTATTGATAATCCTACCAAACTAAATTTGGTTTCCATTGGAAAATAAAGCAACCCAATTTGTGCTTCAAATTGGTCAAGTCAATTTTCAAACATCAATAAATAATAATTAAATAAACATAAAATATTTGTTAAAATAATTATTAAAAATATCTTCAAAAATATTTAGAATTTCCAAATTTTAGTATTTATATTTTCAAAACTTAGAAATAAAAAAATATTATTTTTTATAATATTCTATTTAACAGGCCATCTTCTTTCAGTTACTTTGGCAATAAATGACCCACATGTTAGTGTTAAAAGGAGAATTAATCAACGCATTGAACAACTCAATAAATTTATGGACCAACTACTCGACCCTTTAAGAACTCTAAACATGGCTAAAATGTATTTGGTTAAAAAGAGTAAAATATTGTATTTGTATATTTTAAGCAATAGAGAAACAATAATTAGAATTTTGGTTAAAATGAGGAAAAAAGAAAAGAATAAAATAATGAGAGACAGGCACGCCAACAGTGCTTCTAGTCTCACTCTGTACACACAAAACGCCACGATGAGTAATGATTATTTCAGAGATTTAAGATGAACCTAAAAAAGTAGAAACCAACAAAAATGACAGAAAATCCCATCCACCTGCCTTAGAATACAATGAATATCTTACTCGCCGTCACTGCCTCACACCTAAGGTTTCCATGCTGAAGAGGGAACGTGTATCTTAGATCATGGCGAGTGCAATACTCCCCCAAATAAGGTACAACTTTGAAGACAGAGAATTAGGGCGTTAGAGTAAAATGGAAATAAATTATTATTATCTTTTTTGTACGAAACCAAAATCGCCCCACTTTTTACCTGCTTTATTTAAATTATTTGTTTTGTTTTATTCTTTTCGTTATTTTTTAAAACAAAAAGAAAAATCAAAATAAAAAAGCCTCACGCCCTCGCGGGTGAAAAAGGAGGTGGAAATCCCGCATAAATATTTAAAATAAATATCTCAGAAATAAAATTGGGATTTCTTCCCATTTCCTAAGAAAAAGCTTTTTTCAGCTGCTCGCCGTTTCCATTCCCCTCCTCTTCGAGGTTAATAATTAGAGTTTTCATTTTGATGATTTAGTAGACTGTACTAAGATTTCTATGCCGGAATTTACGGGCAAGCTTTCTGTTTTCCAAGTGAGGGTTTACCAAAATTTTCTGCAAAATTAAGCATCCCTCCGAAAGCTCTACCGCTCACTCCCATTGCACTCTCACTTGCAGTGTGATTTTTTTTCTTTAGACTTTGTAAATTTAGAAATTGGGAATTGTCTGTTTGGCAGGGAAATTAGGTGCAACAGAAGAAGAAGAAGGATCAAAGGAAGGAATGTCGGGATCGGAGACGGGGGTGATAACAAGCAGCGGGAGAGATGGCTTTACTGTGGGTCTCCCGAAAACCCCGCCACAGACACAGCCTGTCATACAAAACATGCGTCTTGCTTTCACTTCTGAGGGGTCAGCTGTCTAACAGCCCGCAACTGCCACCTCACCTACCTACCAACCGTCCCCAGTCGAAGGATCCGCAGGTGGTGCCGGCGGCATGGCGGTGCCTCCACCGCCCCCTGGAATCAATGTCAATATGGGGGAGCCAGTCAAGAGGAAGAGAGGGAGGCCTAGGAAGTATGGGCCAGATGGCACCATGTCATTGGGTCTTGGTTCTCCACCTCAGCCTGGCACAGTAACCCATTCACCTACTGCTGGTCTCTCGTCTCCTCTGCCGCCCTCTCCTGTAGGTGGCAATTCTACATCAGGAACTAGTGCTCTTCCGCCTCCGCCTCCTTCCGCCGGAGGAGGATTGGCGGGGGAGGGATCTTCGGTGAAGAAATCGAGAGGCAGACCTCCTGGTTCTGTCAACAAGAAGCACCAACTGGATGCTCTCGGTATTACTGATCCCTTCTTTTCTTTTTCACACATAAGAATAGAAGTATATGTACACCTTTTCTTTTTCATTGTTTTTATTCGACACTTGCGTGTTTTTTTTTTTAAATATGTGATTATTTTTGTGTAAAAATTTTGGGAGAGGCACGTGGTGCAATTGGAATGTTTTGATGGTGTTGTTTTTAATCCTACAGTAGCTTTGGAGGCTGTGTCTAATGTTGTTATTATTATTTCACATTTGCTGCAGTTTGTTCTTGTTTCCAGTTCTTTTTATAATTTTTTTTAACTATTTCATATTGTCTTGGGCATGAAACTTTGGGGATAAGTTGAGATGGGTTTTTGATGAAGTGAATGGGAAGTATAAGCATTGAATTGAATTAAGTAAGGATGACTCTGCAGCTAAATACTGAAATGTAGAAATACAAAACATAAAAGCCAGCTGATGTGGTGGGTTACGCTTGAATGGATTACTTGGGATCTGCCAAAATTACTTTCATGCCCCTTCTTTCTTCTCTACACTTTAATACTCACCCATCAACTTGCTGTTCCTTTCACTCCTTTTCTTATAGATATGAAAATAATAATAATATGAATTTCCAAACAATTCTGTTTCAAGCTTTTCCATTATTCCTGAAGTTTGAACTGGTGCAACCTTTCTTGCTTAAAATATTCCTTTTTATATTATATAAATATTTTTTTTCCATTTATGTTTATATTATCTTCATCTAAAACCAAGAGTATTTATTTGTTAAATTATGGCATGTTGTAATAACTACAAACAACTCACATGGATATCTGATTGCAGGACCAGCTGGGGTTGGTTTTACACCACATTTTATCACTGTCAAAGCTGGAGAGGTTTCTGCTTGTTCTCTATAATTCTTTTATTGCGTGTTTTCTATCAATTTTGATACTTGAAAGTGAATTTTAGTTGTTTCATTTTAATATTTCTGAATACCTTTGAATATCTTGGTATTGGTTTCAATTGTTAATATTTTTATTTTTTTATACATTTTTAGATATTTGATTACTCTTGACTTGTTGCTCTCCATGAAAAATGCTAGTGGATATATTTGTTCCAGCTTTCTCATAATTATATCTTCATTTAGTAACTGAAGGCTGATTTTTTTTCCTTAAACCACATTGTCGTGTTTTGAAGTTAGAAAAATATTATTTGATCTGCGCATATTAATATTTTTTGAGAATCTTTTTTCAATTTAAGCAAACAAAGTTGGTGTGGAAAGTTCTACTTTTTCTTGTAAAGAAACAATGAAACTTTCTTTGAAAATTCAGCAGTAATATACCAAGCCACACTAACTCAATTTGGAGTTGTTTGCGTATCTGTCAATTTTTGGAGCAGGGAGGCTTTTTATTATGCATTTCAGTTTCTAAGTTCTTTAGTATTTTCTTGTTTGTTAAGGTTCTTTCGCATGCCTTCGTCATTCTTCTCTTTGAGAATTTTCAATGCCCAAGGCTATATACTTGTCTTATCCGACTAAATGCATAGCTAATATGACATCTGAAGAAAGCAATCTATAATTTCAGATTATGAATGACAACTTATTGAAGAAATTAGGCTTGATTCTCCAAGCAAGACCTAATGGCTTGTTATTTTTAACCATTCCCCTTTAAACATGTTTAAACTATTTTAAGAAATCCAAGCTTGTTCTTAATTTCTATTAAGCATATTCTTTGAGGAATCATGCTATGCAAGCCTATAAGTAGCTTTGATAGCATCTTATATTAGAAACACAACATTTTTATAGTATTAGGACAGATTGACTTCTGCTAATTTCTTACTCGTATTGTGTGCCAGTGGTTGATATCTTATAGTTACTTCTTAGTGTTTTAAAATGATCTCTAACATGACAATTTTTCAAGTTGAAAGTTAAATAACCTATAGCAATTGCGCATGCCAGGGCACATGGATCTTAAGCTAAAATTGTCGTCTCCTTTCTTGTTGCTTTCATCTTTGTTTGATCACGCGCATGAAAAGAGATCTTTTATACTTGTTTTATTGTGTCTGGTTCGACATATGCAATCTTACTGTTGTACGAAAATGATCGAAATTACTTTGTTTAAAACAAGAACATGGTGCTTAACTGCATGTAACATATTCCTGACATATTTATCAATCATTACGAAAAGAATGAAAGCAACTGCATAATTGATTCACTTACTATAAAGGGCCATGTAAATTGATTGCGAAGAAACAGTTTAGAGGAATTCATTTGATTGCTACGGAAAATATTATTTGGGAAAAATTATGAGTTAGTGGTTTTTACTATAGGACTTTCTCTTGATGCAAGTTGTCTACGCTTTCTTGTAGTTTATTTAATTCTGCTAATGTGATTTAATTCGCGTTTAGATGTAATAAACCGAACATGACCTCTCATTTTTAGCTTTCATCCTAGTGTTTTATTCTAGAACTCTTAATTTGTTATGCAGTCAGTTAAAGTGAACTCATGTTGACACGCACGCATTGACCATAATGTGTCACAAGGTTGATCAAACCTTTGTAGATGCAGGGATGTGTTCAACGCTCAATCCGGGATATGAGTACAATTAATTATTTGCATTTCATCACAAAATTTATATCGATTTGCGAATTGAATTTTGCTTCTTTGGTTCTTCAGGATGTATCATAAAAAATAATGTCATTTTCTCAGCATGGTCCGAGGGCTGTCTGTATCTTGTCTGCTATTGGTGCGATATCCAATGTAACCCTGCGTCAAGCCACTTCATCTGGTGGAACTGTAACGTTTGAGGTCTGTGACATTGCATAAACCTTTTGTCTGAGTTGCATGGCAACCAAAGTTGTATTTTGTATGTTCTTTTATTTTTATCCCTTTTTTTGACTATGTTAACTTGTTATGATTGCTTTGCCAGATTTGGAATTAATATAGATTCAGAAAAATTAGAGAATTCCACTATCTGAGGGTTTGTGCTATTAGATTTTATTCCCATTACCACTTTTCAAAAGAGTGATGTGAGTTTTTGCAAAACCTTTAATCGCTGGATGCAACATCCAGCTTTTCTATTCTCATATACACATAAAAAGTTAACAAGGTTTTATACCTCCACCATAGTAATTATTGCAATTATTGCTTTACTGCCAATTGTACATTTTAGATGTCACGATTCAAATTTATGAAGTTAGCATTTCATCATTGAATTTAAACTTGACGCGAGAAAAAAGGAAATTCGTGTTGTATTCAGTGATTATCAGGAAATACTAGTACTGACGTTTATCAATGATTGAATGATTTTATATTTTGTATGATTGAATGATTTTATATTTCGTATGATTTTATGACTTTCATTTGTTTCTGTAGAAGTCTACCAAAACATTAATTAAACAGATTACTTTGTTATTTATTGGACTGCTGCAATAGACTGATTTTCCTCTGTGAAACCGTTTATAAGAGAGAATTGGTTTTTATGATTTTAGTTAATAAACATTCTGGATATTTGGCAGCCTCATAAGGAAGGTAATATTTTTTGTGGATTTATTTTGTGATTACGTTGCCAACTTAGTTTTTGGATTCATATTCTGGGTTGTGTCAGAATCCATGGCTAATCATTGCGAAAGAAGTGTTAGTAGTTGTCGTTTCTTTTATTACGGTCGTTTAGGCCTATTGTGATTTAATTATGTTAGCTGCCGCTTTATGCTTTTGTAGTGGGCAATGTTATTCTGTTATAACTATATCTGTGAATGAATTGCTTTTACGAGGCATTTTTTACTACTGCTGATATTAGCTGCACTGGTTTACTGAATTTAACTCTATAATGTAGGGGAGATTTGAAATATTGTCCCTTACTGGTTCATTTATGCTATCCGAACATGGGGGTCAAAGGAGCAGAACAGGAGGCTTAAGCGTATCTTTATCTGGCACAGATGGCCGTATCTTAGGCGGTAGTGTGGCTGGTCTTCTAATAGCAGCATCCCCTGTTCAGGTCAAGTTGCTGTTATTTCACTTATGCATTGATTCTATTTTGGGTTCTATCATATTTTGGTAAGACTTTCTTTTGGTTCATCTCGTACTCTGCATTGACTTTAATAGAAAATTTTTTTGATACACCGATTTTGTATGATATCCGAATACGTTTTCAATTTTGATTGTTCTTTCCAAATGTGAGTTATTATCAACTTGGACACCACATTGTGGTTATCCAACCATTCCATGGGAGTGTAAGAATGTCACCTTTTGATCATATTATTGTCAATGAAAAGTTCCATCATTTTGTGAGTGAAATGATACTTATCTGTGACTTTCATCATAACATAACACTCCGAAGCAGTTTACTATCCATCCATGATCTTCGATTCTGTCTCGTGCCTTTTTTGTTTTACAGTTTTAATCTGTCATTGGAAGGAACTGTTGATAGCATGCATAAAGCTCAGATATTTTAGTGATGTAGTTTTGCAGTACCACTAAGGGCCAGCTGAAATGATCTAGAATACCACGTCTGATCCTACAGTTACAATGCTTGATTCATTTGCTCTTTTTATGTATATCCTCTGGTTCATCTCTCTCTCTTTCTGTCCTTTCGCACGTGTGTTTTTGCTAAGTTGCTAATCTTAAGACCTGGCTTATTAAACTTCAATTGGAAGCAGCAACACCCTCCTTTCTCAATCATCAAAGCTAATAATATAGAACTGTTTAATTGCAGGTTATAGTGGGAAGTTTCGTTGTAGAAGGTAAGAAGGAATCAAAGTTGGCTTTGATTCCTGGAGCCAGCAATAACAATAATGCACAAGGCATCCCAAGCATGCCATGGAAGTAGATTTCTTGTAACTCTGGTCCGACTAATTTGCGTAGTAGGCATGGGCTCTAATGTTGTGTCACTTTAACCGTAGCCCTGGAGGAATCTCATTTGTAATTTTAGCTTGCTTTAATTTAGTTAAATAAGACTACAGAGTGCTTTCCACCTTGCTGGTATCGCTTACTGGAAAGCACCCATTAGGTAGTGTGAGAGGCTCTTTGTGAAGGTATGAAGTTAGAGATTGGTCGTGATCTAAGGAGGTTTTAGATTCAGGTAATTAGCTAGATTTGAGATATTTGTTGTTTGTTGGGTTAAAGTGATTGAACTCATCTTTATTTATCAGGATGGTTTTAGTTTAAGATGGTCAAAAACTGTTGCATCAGATTGCTGCAATGGTTGTAGCTTATTTGTGTCAAGTTCAGGTATCATTTACGCTTTCTGCAGAGCCTAGACAAGAATGGTTCCGAATGGGTTGAAACTCAAACAGCAGTGGAGAGGGGAATCTTGAAAAACAGTCACAGCCATGATTTTTTTTTGATTGATTAAACCCGTGTTATTAGCCTGAAAAGTTGTCCACAGCATATTTATTCTTCCAAAAGAGGAATTTAAGCATTCTCCATTACACGTTCATTCTTGCAAAAGAGGATTTTTATGAATGCAAATCTACTCTGGTGCGAATTGGGTGCTAAAGTAGGTGGCCGTCTTTAAGCATGCAGGGACTTGACATTTCGACTCAGTTTTCACACCACGTCTAAGTTGGGTTGATCTCAGGTTTGCGTTCCACTTCCTTGAAATCTTCATACACAGTGAGAGTATCATACATGTATGGCCACTAAGGTATTTCTTGCATTTATTTACTTTTTAATCTCAATATGACAGAAGGTCAACAGCAATACATTTTAAAACTTTAATTCCAGGCTCTCTTCAATAGAAAAACGAAACGAAAATATTCCAAGAGCAAAAGTCTGCAAAAACCATCCTGTTGCATTGGCAGGATCTACTCTTTTTGCCAGAAACCACGCGCAAATAGCTTCAAGAACATGTGCAGCGGAAGCAAGAAGAAAGATCGTCCTTGCCATCCAGATTGACCTCATAAAAAAGAGTCATGGCTCTGAAGAGTGGCACTGGTCCTATATCAGGCAAGTATGCAGCAAAGAACAACGTTGTCATTCCAACCACACAAAATAGCCAGGTATAGATTGTTGGCCCATCCAAACTTTTCCTTTTCCTCTCTTGCCAATATGAGATAGTTGCTGCCATACCTTCCCGAGTTGTCACCATTGGAACATAACCAAGCTCCTCCTTGGCTTTGAGGAATGAGAAATAGTGCGTTACACCAACCTGTTTTCACAAGATAAATTTAGCAATTCCAATGCTATAAAGTATTACAAGTTAACAAGTAACTTGAACATTATTCATCCTTGGCTTTAAGGATGAGCAATCAAGTGATCACGCTGTTCTCGACACATGAACTACTAAAATTCTTCTTCTATCAAAAATATGTTGGTAAATAAAAGTAAATAGGGCGGAAATAACTTTCTGGCTTTCTCAAACAAAAAACAATAGATGAAAGCATAGAAGCATATCGGCAAGATGCATCCAATTTAATTGATTTCGAGGCAATGCAACAACAAATACTCATGTAAACATGCATGATGATTGAGGAAAACATGTTAGATGCTAAAGAAACCTTGTATACTTCAGCGGGAAGAATTAAAGGTTGTGGAAGCCACCATCTGTTTAACCAGGGATACAAGATTGTGTAGACAGAAGAGAATATCTTTCCTAGAGTAAGAGCTCGAGGGATGGATATGGAAGCCTTTGGTAGCTGATAACCCAGGCTTCTAAGCAGAGGTTGGAGGAATTCAAAACTGTTAACTGGTGATCCTGACAGGGATAAAAACAGAGGTCTACTCAATAATTGCATTTATAAATTGCAAAAGAAAACAACCAAAAGCAAAGGATATGGGTAATACCGTCCTATATGAAGTGAGGTTGGCCAGCAGCAACTGGATGCCCTTCTTTACCAGGAACGTCATCCAAAAGTCCCATGCTCGCCATTATCAACGCAAGCACAAGGTTATCGATGTAAACCCAGTCTGTTTTCACATTTGCATCTCCAATCCTGAAAAGGAGCAGACCTAGTTTTGCATTGGATATGATCCTTGGCAAGTGCCTCGCTTCACCTGGCCCATATATTGCAGCAGGTCGAATCGCACATGTATACAGACACCCTTTATTCTTCCTGCACAACCAAAGAAACACCTGAACCACTCTTCAACTCGTGATTAATTTAATGCTATCAACAAGACCATACATATTCAACAACTATAACAATTCATGTTCATACATTGATATCAATCACAAACCATGACAAAAAGCAGGGTTCTTACTTGAAGGGACGGCCGTTGTGTTTAAGAACCAGCTGTTCAGCAATAGATTTGCTGCGGCCATAGGAATCGACATGTTGATCGATAGGGAAGTAAGGCAAGGCTTCGTTTCCATTCGCAATCTCTCTTCCACCAAAGACGACATTTTAATTGCTGACATAAACCAGTCTCTTGGTCCCAAACTCGAGACAGGCTTCCAGTACATGACACGTCCCATTGATATTCACCTCATCCACCCGTCCGAACTGAAGCATCTCTTTCCCTGACATTCCGTAGGAAGCCAGGTGGAACACGCAATCCGCACCTCGAACTGCTTTCTCCACATCCTTCTTCCTCACCGGATCCCCTGCACCGTTACAATTCCTAGTTACTACATTTCAACGACAGTCAAACGAGAAGACAAATCAATGGGTTGAATCAAATCAAAAATTAGAAACCTTGAATGCAGCGAACTCCATTGGCGCGGAGGAGGTGGACCAGGGAGAAGTGGCGCAGAGGTCAAAGGCTCGGACCTCGCGAGCGCCTCTGCGCACTAGCTCCACGCAAAGAGCGGAGCCTACGAAGCCTAATCCACCGGTCACCATGAAGGTATTGCCGTCTATCCCCTCATTCTCACTCAGGTGCATCTTTTCCGATCGCAATCTTTTCCTTTGTGCTTGTGCATGCCTCTGGCAGACCTGACCGAGTCACCGTCAACGGCTTACTGGAGATGGCAGCGCGTGAGGAAGACAGCCTCAGCTTTCATAGTAGTCAACACATATGACATAAGCTGACACATAGCCAGCAAATAACACCACAATTTCTTTTTATCATTTCCTTAATTCTCATAATAATTCATCTTTTATCCCCAAATACTCGATCCCTAATTTGTGTGTTTCATGATTAATTCCATTTTGTTTAATTCCAATGACACAATTAGTTTGATAACTTTATAATTAATATAATCATGATTATATATCCTGATGATTCAATTAATGTTAAGAAGAAGGTGAAAAACTCTTTTGTCTAAAAAAATTAAGAGAATTTAGCGATATAATACTTAATAAAATACCGCTCCCTCTCACCTAAAAAAATAAATGGTACTTGAGAATATGCAGCTCACCACACTTTTTAATTATTTCTTGCATATAAAAAAATTATACTTCTAACTGCGAGTTTCCTTAATTATGTGTCTTCCATTCCGGGTGGCAAAGCAGATTAGCAGCTTAACTCAACCCTAATTACCCTTCTCTGTATAAATTTATAGGCTTTGACTAATTATTGCGAGATATTGTTTGGCGCGAGCGAAATGTGGAACAATCATGCCTTAATAAAATGACATATATATGGCAGAAGCAGATGGATAAAACAAAATTATGATCATGTTAAAGAAAAAGAGAAAATGAGGCAAAATTTGGAGGATTCTTGTATTTCACTCTGTGGAATGTGTCATCATCATTGAACAAGACACAACTTCCTTTGGAAAAGAAAAAGGAACAAGTGGCAAGAAAAGGACAAAAAATACAAGGCACAACATCAGTATACCACCCCGCACAGTGACTCCGTGAGGGGATAAACAAAAAAAGAACAAAACTGAATATGAAAGTATAGGGAGGAGCTAGAAGAAGTTGATATTGTTGAATCTCAAGCTTCCATAACTGGCACTAGCCGTGTAAACGTTGAGGAGCTCATTTTGAGCAGACCAGAAGTCAGCTTTAAGGCCACCTCTTCTTATGGCTTTTAGTATTTTGTTCCTATGAGCGTATCCTGTCACCGCCACCTTCTGGCTATTTGCGTCCACCTCCACTTTCTCTATTCCTGTTCATCACCATGAATCAGTCGCATTCATTACACAATTCAATATAGTTAAGATAATTATACTTTACTGTATAAAGCCAGACTCTGCACCTCTCAATTTGGACAGGCATTTCCTCAGTCGTTTCTCGTGTATGCCTACCATTTCCACCTTGAATTCCACCGTCTGCCAAAAAAATGTTTCAAGTGTGAGTCTTTCTATGATTCATATTTGATGAGACAATGTTGAAAACTGAAATGTTTTTTGTTTTTCCTTCAAACGTTGATGAGGGAGATCTGAGAAAGAATTGACGTAAACCAGACATGTCACGTTGTAACAGGATTGTATATATATGCAAATGAGGGCAACTTAGGCCTAGTAAATATATACGCAAGAATTAGCAGAAGGTTTATTATAGAAGCAAATAAAAAATTACCTCCATGAGGAAGAGTAAATTGGAGAAATGATGATCTGATGACGATATAAAGGGAAAGAGACGAGGACAGTGATTTGGGGATTGAAATGGAATGATGAGGTGGAGAGAAATGCAACAGAAGACAGAGGATTTATATAGGGGGGAAGGTCAGTATGATAACTTATAGAACAGGGGAGGCATAAGGAAAAAGACGGAATAAACAGTAAAGCAGGTGTGGGGTTCTGTGTCTGTGTGCTATTAGAAGCCGATGAAATCAAGTGCTTTTCTTAACTTTACTTTATTGAAAGAGAGACATGAACACCAGATGACAAGAAAACCGTTAGTTAACATTGGGACTTATGTAGCTCAATGTTCTAGGCTTCAAAGCAGAGTTCCCTCTGCGGAAAGCAATCCAAGACTCGGGCATCTGAAATGATTGGGTCTGACGGGTCTGACCTTTGCTTTTTTTCTCCCCTATAGATCCGGTGGGGTATACGCTGGCAGTGCAACAAAGACAGACAGATGTTAACTAGGCCAAAAGCAGATCTTGACCGTCCAACATCAAATTGTTGGGTCCGCGTTGATCAGTTGCTTTGTTGACATCTGTGAAATTTTGTGTTATTCCTTTCTTAATGGAACACTCTCCATAGGTAGCTCCCAATCCCATATGTGGATTCAGGATTGTGTGAGCTCCAAAGTTGCAAACTTGAGAAGACAATGGTGTGAGGAGCTATAAAACTATACCACAATGCAAGTTTGGTATTTTCAGACGAAGAGATTAATCATGAGATAAATTAAATTGTTGGTTTTAATTCAACATGCAATACTATTGATTGAAGTCTAAGATGTCGCTCTCTTCTCAAATTTTAATATTGAATGTTCCGATGCAATAGCCAAGAATAGTATGAGAGAGGCCGGACTGGTTTGAGAAAAGCAAACAAAAGGATGAGTGGACCCAGGAAGATTCGACTACGGATGCTTGGGATCAACGTGAAGAATGAAGAAAATGCTTCGGAATCTGGGATCTCTCGAATTTACATAGTACAATTCTCGAGAATCACATCAGACCTTCCAATGTTGCGTAACACATTGCACTTTTATTTTGAACTAAAATGTTATACAGACATCGAAGATTTAATTTTATAGACGGTCACTAAACTTGCAAAGTTTGTTCACGACAGTTACTAAACTTCGATTTTGTCAAAGAAGGTCATAAAATTTAATGATTATGACTTCGATAGTCATTATTAACGGATTTTGTTAAGAACCGGTGCCGGAATGCCATGAATGCACCACATTGGTCCATATTTTGACACATAAAATGAAGCGTCATAAAAAAAGACATGTCAACACACCATCAACCCAACCCAACCCAAAAACCCAACCATCAAACCAACCAAACTCTTCCTCTACCTCTTCAACACACCTCACCGTACAAGTCTCTCTCTATCTGTCTCCTCGTTTGTTCACTTAAAGTAAAAAGAAAGAGAATACACAACTTCCCATGAGTGTGGTGGCTTGCGGCCGACACTGGTGGTGCCGACGGTGGTGGTGTTGGCGGGAAAGGAGTGGCTCTCTTTGTTTTTTTGAGTTTGTGGTGGTGGACTTCTTCTATCAAAGCCCCATCCCAAACCCAGAACCACTGCAACCATCATCCATCATAAAATCTCAGTGCTAAAGCTCGATTCTGCAAGTTCAACTTTGCAAGAAGAAAATAATAAATTTTGCATAAGGTACTGTAAAATCAAAACAAATAAGGTTGTCATAGAAATATCTATACCAGTTAACTTTTTAATTGGAACAAATAACTTACACCATTCTTTGAAAAGCCTAGACGTAGAAGATAGAAAAAGAGAATAACAAGGAAAGAGATGAGCTTTCTATTGGATTTGCGTATAGTAATTAATTTTACACAGCTTAAAATCGTGGAAAGTATATGATTATACCTAATCAACAATGTTACATTGTATAGAACACTGAACTTTTCAAGAAAAGAAAAAAAAAATCTAATACAAACTGTCATGAATATGTGAAATCCCAAGGCTATCTATGGTGGAAAAAATTTCGAGCTTCGGATTCGGCTTTCCGTATATTGTCAACTATGGCTTGAATCTTCGAAGATAGTTCATCTGTTTGCTCCTCAACATTATTCATAAAACTAAGCAACTTTCCTAGATAAACTAAACACAACTGCTCTTGATGTTCCAAGTCTTAGGTGAGTTCCTCAATTTTCTTATCCTTGTCGCCCTGCGAGCCCACAAAATGACAGAGTCGCTCAGAATCAAATCATGGTATCCAGAAAACGGAGAAAACAATAATTCTTAGTGCATTATCATTGCAAGTTATGCATCGAACATTCAAACTGCCTAACGTGAATAACTGACTACCACTGCAGCAATGATTGTGCCAAAATAAATTGTAATCCAAATTAGAATGTTATCTAAAATCCAAACCAAATCGCAATATGAAATTGCATCATAAACTCTTCGACTCTTCAATTGAAATCGCATTATCCGAACCCAATCTTCGTAGAATTTGGAATCTAAAATCGCTCTCTTTCTATCTACTTCTACACTGGAACCACATAATGCAATGCCACAACCACACTACTAAGCTATCACATCATCGATTAAACAGAACAAAAGTCTAACAAGAAACCCATTAAATCTCGAACCCAAAAAGGTCAAAATTCACAGAAAGAAAGCATCTTTACTCTACTTTTCGTTTGATCTCATGAACAGCGCTCTCAGCATCTTCAATATGAGGCATGTAAGTATTGGGACAACCTGGATCTGTCAATATGGCGAAACCGTAATTCAAAACACACATGAATGCCACGGCGGTGAAAATGACGGCGTTCATGATGCCCGAAGAGTACATGAGCCTGAACCACCTGTCCAACAAGATAAAAATGGTGGAGAAGTAAATGTAAATAATGGCAAAAACGACAACAGCTGGGGGGAAGGATCGGTGGCGGTTTTGGTGAATGAGGCAATCAAGAAGGTGGCGGCTTGGTTCAATGTGTTTTGAGTAAAGAAGAGAGACGTTGGTGGGGGTCGAAAAAGATGGAGAGAGATAACAGTGAGGTCGAGAGAGAGAGAGAGAGAGAGACAGTGACTTGTACGGTAAGGTGTGTTGAAGAGGTAGAAGAAGAGTTGCGTTGGTTTGATGGTTGGGTTTTTGGGATGGGTTGGTTTGATTGTGTGTTGACATGTCCTTTTTTTGATGATATGTCATTATATGTCAAAATATAGACCAATGGGGTGTATATTTGGTATTCCGACACCGGTTCTTAATAAAATCCGTGGGTGAATAATTTCTATGGTAACAAAAGAATATGTATTGATTAAGTATGGTTACAAAAGAAATTTTTTCTACAACACGGTCACACCGGGGCTTAAGTGCTTCAGTATAGTCATTTTGGCTAGAAAATTGGCCAAATCAGCAATGAAACGCCACGTTGGTATGCCACATGGCGTCAATTTTCAGAAGTGCCTTGATGATATGATAGTAATTAATGGACCGCGAGCCGGCCTGACCCATCCAATCCGACCCGAAAGGCTTGACCCGACCAGTAAATGTTTAGGCCCTCACATCTCTTTCATCAACCTGAAAACCCCCCATTTGTTGTCTTCATCTTCTTTCATTTCACAACCCGAGAAAACCCTAAATTTGAAAATTATTGCTCTCTATCTGTCGTTGTTGTTCCGTCTAACCATTCCTTCTTTCAGACACCCAAGTCATTGTCGCATCATCATTGGTAGCAATATCTCAGTTCGTCGATGTAGGTGTGATAAGGTCTGGAGCCTCAAAATCTGTGTCAATACTCTAGTGGTTTTTGACGATTTTGTTGTCGTACCTTCTCTCTTTGTCGTAATTTCACCTGTTATTACTCTATCTCTGTTTGAAAAGTTTAAAAACAGAGGAAGATCTATGGAATTTTTCGAGTTGTGTCTTACACTGTTTGTGATGTTTTGTTTGCTAATAAAGGAGAATGAATTCAGAAAATTCAAGCACAGTGTCCAACAACGGTAATCTTATGAACTCCGACCCTCCTATATGTAAGTGTGTTTTGAATGCCTCTTTGACAACTTCATGATCAACTAACAACCCCGGTAGACGATTCTACGGTTGCAGCTGATATATGAGTTTTGAAATTAGGCTTGTTTCTATATTGTGATGTTTATGAATGGTTGTGATGTTTGTATGGCATGTTCTATTCTATAATGGTTGAGATAACGGTTGA
>CAODLS011923663.1:0-14462 GCA_948243855.1 Flueggea neowawraea
AAAATATCATTTCATTCGTGATCATGTTCTTAAAGGAAATATTCAACTTGAATTTGTTTCAACAAATGATTAGCTTGCTGATATCTTTACAAAACCCCTTGATGAAAAAATTTGTGTTTCTATTTGTAGAAGAATTGGTATATGTGACTTGAATGAACTTTGATTGATTATTTTCTATACAAAATTTGTGTTCATATTTTCTCATTCATACATACACATTAAAGTGATCAAAGTGCCAAAAGAAATCACTGAGGTTGAAGGTTTCAATTCTCCTAAGTATTGGTATCAGTGTGTCATCTACGTATTTTAAAGAATCTACAAAGTAAGTTCTGTAGAAGGGAATCAGGTCTGATGAATGAGATTCTACAATAAATTAAGTTGTATACAGTGATGCGTACATTGTATGTGAAGGGTGTCTACTGGTTAAAAACTAAAGTTATGCTACGTATCTTTATATGGTGCTATTGTATGCTAAAGAAAGCACATTGATTATAAAGGATGAAATCTGGGAATTTTTTGGGTTCGTGCTATGTGCTTTGTAGATGTGCAACTCATATTGTTGGGTATGACCGCATTGACGATAATCAAGTATAATGGCTCAACGTGAGTTATACAAAGAGTCAAAGCATATTGCATGTCAAGCAGAAGCATTGGGCTCAGAGACTAGCCATCTACGGACGTTGACTAAGGTGTAAGGTACGTTGGACATTTTTCAATGTGAGTTGAGTTTAAAACCCTCTATTCTAAAATAGTTCTAACAAAAGCCTCTTAGACCACGTCAACGTGAGTTAAGGATTGTGCAAAGTTCGTAGTCTTTACCTACTTATTATCAACGTGCCTAGCATATGTTGCACCTCAGGTAGAAGTTTTTACCCAAATAAAAAACCCCAAAACCAGAGTGTTCCAGATCATTTCAATTCCAAACCTAAATCTTCCCTCTAGTCTTTCCTTTTAAAATTGAAACACCTTTTCCCACCGAAATACAACCCTAAAAACATAAACACTCAAACACACTTAAAATGCCTCACATCTCTCAAATTGCAAAACCCTAAAATTTTTCACAATTTCTCTAAAACTCGCGTTGATCAACCCAGTCAATGGCTCCTAAGAAGAAATATGTTGCTTAGCATAAAGAGGTTCCTGAGTCATAGAAACAAAAAGCAAAAGGAGAATCCTCAAAGGGAACAAAGCGATCTTGAAGCTTCAGACATCAATCCATGTTCACCAAATTTGGCATTCCCGTCTCACCCCCTTCAAAGAAGGAAAGAAGCATAGTTCCTAAAGAAGAAGCCGAGAATTTCTTCGATGATAAGGTTGCCAAATTTTTCTCCCAACTGTAACATGTAAAATTCTCAAATTCCAAGGTATTTGATTTTCGTTCTTTAAAAGAAGGAGGTTTAGATATTAAGGATGATTTTAGGAAGTTTGGGCTTAGATATTTTTGTGTAGAATATGCTGATTATTACCCTCAATTAGTTATATAATTCTATGCAAATGCTAGGAAATGGATAAATGATAATGAGGATGACATTTTCCATTCTCAAACTATTGGAGTTGAGAGTTGGGTAAATGGGGTAAAGATAATTGTTGATGAAAAGCTACTGAACAAGCTGTTCAAGCTTCCTCTAGTTGGTGTAAGAGTGAAGTGAGAAAAAGGAGTTAAGGAATAGGTTGATATGGAAGGGAACACAATAGTTGTCGGCAACAAAAAAACAAGGGAGTTCATGTTTAATGAGTTCTGTGTAGTAAAGATTGAAAAGGGCATCAAGCTACTGGATCAGAATGATTTTGGCACGAAATGGAAGATGGTTCACACAACTCTTACAAAGATGGTCCAGCCAAAGTCGCATTCCCAATCACCTTTCACTATGTAGGATGAAATCGCAGTATATATGCTGATGAAAGGCGAGCAAGTAAATTTTGCTTAGGTGCTCATTGATTGGATCTTAGAGAAAGTGAAGAATTTTAATCTACCTACCTTCTCGGCTATTGATCGACAAAAGGAAGAGAGCATGCCATTTGGGAGTCACCTCACTAAAATTTTTCAGTATATTAAGGTGAAGGTGGATGGCTTTGATACATGACCTGTACCGAAAGCAAGAAAAATACAGAGTGAATTGCTAAGGATAATGCTCCTTTATAGAACAGTTGGCAGAGGTTATGTGTTTCAGCCTTACATTCGTGAAGATGATGTAATGTTCTATAAAAAAAGATGAGTCAAGTCAGGAAACCAAAACCCGATGAGATGGTTTTTATGAGAAAGGATTCGAAAGATAAACGAAAATTGAAGAAGAGGTGTGATGAATAAGGTGAGGCCGAAGTTTCACAACGTGTTGAGGCAGAAATAGGTGAGGGTCTCAACCTATTGGTTCAATGAATTAACTCAATACTCTGTCACACGAGTTTTTGGAATTTAAGGAAGCTTCTGAGGCATTTCAAGCTGAGACTAGAGAAAAGTTTGAAACGGTGATTAATTTGCTTCAAGAAAATTACACTATATTGACAGTCTTAAAGCTGAGGAAGAAGCTATTGCATCACCATCTCAACCTCCTTAAGAAGAAGCAAGAGAGAAAAAAAAAAAAAAAGAAAAAGAGGATGAGATGACAGTAGAGATAGTGAGGCAAGTTATTCAACGGTACAAGGAAATTATGGATGAGATTGATGCGGAAGAGTCCTCATATTCTAAGAAGCCTAGTAATCTTCCACCTCAAACCATTGTTGAAATGGAAGATGAGACCACTGATATGATGCACCAGTTTATGGTCTAGCTCCTCCGAAAATTGTTCACTTGGATGATTCGGAATCTGATCAAGATAATAATGAGGTTAATTTTAGCGACAAAGAAAATTGGAAGATGGAACTCTATTGACCAAACTCGTGATCTTCATTGGCACATGATCTACATTTTTTCATGCATACATATTTGCATTTTTCTATCTATGTGTGTATTTTGTTATCATTGACTTTTGTTTAATGAAAAATTTTGTTCTGTCAAATCAATGTTATAATTTCTGCTTCGATATTTGCTTGTGTGCCTATTATTTTTGATTTTTGACAAAAAGGGGGAGAAATATCTCAAGATTTTGACCCATAAAATGTTCAAAAAGTGCTAAATCTAATACCTTAGAAAATTTTGCTAAAGCTAAAAAAATGATAAGGTTCAAAACCCATGATCAACATTGTTTGACTTTTTTTCTTTCTAAAGCTTGGTAAAACATGTGCATAGATTGAACGGGAGTGCTAAATCTTTCAATGTTTTGTCATTATCAAAAAGAGGGACAATGTTGAACCAAGTTTGGTTAACAAAGTTCTTTTAAGTTTTCATTATTTTAACAAAAGAGTTGAAATGGGTATGCAATGCACTTTGCACTTTAGCTAAGCACATTGTACCAAAGTCAACGTAAGTTTCACATGGTGCTATGCCCATTGATCATATTGAAATAATTTTGGTTTTTTTTTCAAAAAAAACCAATGTGCGTTATACCACAGTCAAAGAACATTATATCATTGAAGTTCATTCTGGATTGAAAGCATTCAAGATACAACGTACATTGCATGTCATCAAGGCACGTTGTATAAATGGAGATCAATCTGGACTGAAAGTGCTCAAAACTCAACGTACATTATAAGAGGTCAAAGTACGTTGTATCAATCAAGCATCTCTTGGATCAAAGGCACACAAGTCACAACGTATGCTATAAGAAATACAAGGTACGTTGACGAGATCTTAATTCATGACGAAGAGAGGATACAAGTCGCATTGATGATTACAGGAACCACCTTTGAAGATAAGCGTCAATGTACGTTGTATATCATCCAATTACGTAGATGAGGATGACATTAGCAACTGACAAAACAGTTAGATGCTCCTCCAGAATTTCAAATTTGAATATTCTCTGACACGATGACGTGGAGAATCAAAGGTATGATCTTTGAAGAACGACAACGTACGTAGAAGACTGAAGAGGTCATGATCAATGCCCGTTGAGTTATGATCAAAGAATGTAGCAATTATGCAAAGTACACTGAAGCATACACTTTTCCAGGCAGTAACTACTGATACATATACAAGGCACGTTGAAAAAGATCAAATCAAGTATGACTATGCACTTTATACAAGGTATGTTGCACAAGGTCAAATCACGTTGTAAAAGCCGGCATCATTAAAAATCAAAATTTTATTCTGAGTCACAATGGCTACCTCAGCATTATCAATGATTATATTCCTTAAAATTTCTATAAATAGACTTCTCTGAAAAGAGAGAAAGTACGAACATTTCCTAAGAGAGTGTCCATGTTTTGTTGCATTATTTCTTGAATCTCTCTATCTTTATTCTACATTTATCTAGTACCAACTGAGCTTGAAATTTCTATTTGCTTTCTAAGTTGGTGTGAGATATTTCTTACAATCTCAAAATCCACTTGTAATCAAGCTTCGGTGTTAAAGCATACGGAAAGAATATGTTTACTAGTTGTTCCTTGAAAAACAAGAGTGGTTTCTAGTAATCCTTGGAAAACAAGGTTTGGTTTTCTTGTTTGGTCTGAAAATAAGGTTGTAAAGGTTTCTTGTTGGCCTGCAAAAAAGGGTTGTAACATCAAGGAAGTGAGAAAGCTTAATAGTGGATTAAAACTCTTAAGTGAATCTCAATAAGTGGGTGTAGGTCAAAGAGGACCGAACCACTATAAATATTGGGCTTTGTTTCTTCTATCCCTACTCTATTTACTTTGATCTACTCTTGCTTTATTCTTACGTGATTGTGTCTTAGATTATCTTTTGTTTTTCTATTTTGGAAAAATATTGAAAAGGTTCGAAAAAAGTTTTAATTTTTGCAAAGAAATCCAATTCACCCTCCTCTTGGGATTTCCATATTTTTTAAATAAGAGTCGATCCATGATGTTTGGATGTTGACTGGTGCATAAAGAAATCAATTGAAGATGTTCCAGGCCTTTGGTAGTCGACTAACAAAGTTGGAGAGTCGACTGTTGAACAAACAGAAGCTACAAAGTGCTTTGTAGTCAACTGGTGATGCCATAAGTTGACTAGTGGAGTAAAAACATTGGGTAGTCGAATAACGGAGTTGGGTAGTCGACTAGTGAAGATCATAGTGGCTCAAATCTGACTCGAAATGACATTTCCATGATTTACAAGTCAAATCTTTCAAATACAACATTCATTTAATAGATATAGAACTTGGTTAGTCGACCGGTGAAGTTGGGTATTCGACTAACCAACAACACATAAGTGAATCTAAAGCTACTAGTCGACTAGTGACTTTGGTATTCGATTAGTGGAGGCTGACAACAATAAAAAAAAGCTTCATGATTGATTTTCAAAGGGTTCCTATGCTAATCCAATGATTAGAGCAACTTCAAAAACCTTTAAGAAACTATAAAAGGAACTCCAAACTTCAAAATTAAGTGCCTCATTCCTTGGTTTATCAAGCTTATATTAACCATCTTTGAGAGTCACCAGAAGAGATCAAAACTAGAATAGTGTGGGTAGTTTGTTCTTCATCTTTTACCTAAAGTATCACCCTGTTTGTTTGTCATTTGTAAACACTTTGAGAGGGGGAAAGGTTTGTTGTGAACCTAAGAAACAACGTTGTAAGGGCTTTAGATGTGTGAGCCTAAGATTGAAATCAACCTTGTGTTGGCCTTAGAAGTGTAATCCGAAATTAACCTTGTGACCTAGGCTTTAGAGGTGTGAACCGCAATCAACCTTATATTGACTTTAGTGGTGTGAGCCGGGAATCAACATTGTTGTAAGGCTTTGTTGGATTCAAATGAAATCAATCATCGAAATAGTAGATTGAGAAAATCCTAAGTGAGGAATTTAGGTAGTGGATGTAGGCACGTTTGGCCGAACCAGTTTAAATCATTTGTGTTCGTTGACTCTCTTCCTTACTCTCACAACTCCATTGAAGGTGCACGACTAAAAAATAATCTAATAGAAGAAAATCAACACCAAAGATTCAATCCACACACAACAATATAATATGCAAGGCAAAGTAGATGAGTTGAGGAAAGAAAAAACAAATCTGATTTATAGTTGTTCGATCCTCCTTGACCTACATCTACTCCTCTAGAACCCCTACAGAATTTCAATCCACTGTCTCCTCACTTTCGGTGGAGGGAAACCATTTACACTCTTTGTTTTTACAGGCTCAACAAGGAAACTGTTGCACCTCTAGTTTTTGCAGGAACAAAAGTAGAAAACCTGCACTCTCTTGTTTTTTCAAAGAAACAAAACAAGAAAAACATCACCCACTTGTTTTTCTAAGGCTCAACAAGAAAATCTATCTATCCTCAAGCAAATGTATTGCTTGTTACAATATCTTTCCCAACTAACCTAGATTTAAGCTAAACCCAACCCAAGAATAATAACAAGTATAAAAAAACAAGAGTGGGTAAGGAATAGATAATGAGAAAAATAAGAATAGCAAAGTGTAGTCAAGATCTCTCTATGTTTCTCTAGCTTATTTTGATGTTAGATATATCTTTTTATTGCCTTCTTAGAGTTTGTGACCGTTGGAATCAATAATATTACCGTTGTGAAAAAAACTCAAATGTTGTACAATGCTGACATCATCCAATTTACGTGATTAAGCTTTGCTCTATGTACTTAGAGGCCACCTTGAGAACACTGCACCACTTTTGGAACCTCATTTAAGTGTTTAAAGTTGAGCTTAAGCACTTAGGCCTGACACTCTAAGTGCTTAGACCAAAAGATTAAGTGTGTAGATGAATTTTCAAGATTGCACCTCGAATTTTGCTGATGTCATTTGACCAAGGACATTCAAATTCAAATTTTGAGAAGCGTCACAACGGCTTGTTTTATCTTCAAGTGAAAATTTAAGTGCTTAGACATTTGTTTACGTGCTTAGAGTCCATTCTTCCAAGTCGTCACTCTTTCAGCACCAATTTTAAGTGCTTAGAGCTGGGGTCTAAGCACTTAAGCCTCACTTTTAGCACAACAACATTTTTGGACTATTCTTTAAGTGCTTTGATATGAACTTAAAGCATATAGATGTCACTTTACTCCAAACATGAGAAACACAAAAATCAGTTTTAAGTTCTTTACATGCGTAAGGCATCCTTCAAACCAAATTCTCGCACATTTTCATTTTTCATGGATGTTTTGTTGTCATCATCATCAAATCAAAATTAACAATCTCTCCCTTTTCGATGATGAAAAATATACATGAATTTGAACATATATTTAAAAATAACAAGCGCTTTGATCAATAATTTCATTCTTTGTCACTTGGTTAATTCAACAAAATAATATGCATGATGTTCAAAATAAGAATGATACCACTTAAACAAATTCATGCACCATTCTACCCCTTTTGTAATCATCAAAAAAGCATAAGCAAATACAACATTAAAAAAGCATAAGCAAATACAACATTCTTCACCTTTTTATAGAAAAAGATTTAAAATCATTTAGCACATTTAGCTCCCCCTAAGAAAAATACATTTTTCAAAGAAATCATTTTGGAATAAAAACTCCCCATTTTGTTTCAAAATATCCAAGATTGTAAAAAATATCTCCTCCTTTGAATATAAAAAATACAATGCAAGCAACCATTTGAAAACATGTGATATGCAATCAATTTTAGCAAGCATAAATGTCACGACCCAAAATCGAGCCGAGACCGGCGTACGAGGCGAACCGTCTGTGGAAACCCGGCCCATCTCGTACAAGCCTCAAAGAACATAACTTAACAAATTTATTTCTAACCATATTAAAACCATTTATAAAAGGTTAATAAGTAGAAATCTAATCTGGCTTAAAAACATAAGCTTTAATAATAATAAAGATATTTGATAAATAATAAATCATGTTAAATATCAAGTAACTCTACAACATATACACCCACAAGTAAACCGGTGTGGAGCAACTAACAAATAATAATAACTGAGCCTGAACAAAAGGGCACAGACTGTAACCGCAGAATGCCTCACCAGATGATGAACGCCGATAGATCGCAATCAACCAAAATTACCTGCGAGTAAAAATACATGAAAATAGATAGAAAAGAAATGAGTAAGAACCCTAGTGAGGAAAAAACCCTCCAGAGCGGCACTGGGCCTCGTGCAAATTGTTTTGAAAAACATTTGAAAATATCACATGCGGATATAAGTGTATATATGTATACATGCCAAGTGCAAGATAATAGTTTCAAAATTCATTTCGAAATCATTTGCAACCAAGGCAAAGAAAAAACGACAATCGTACGAAGATGTTTATTTACAAATCATAGAACGCAAATCCAAAACATATGTTTTCAAATCGTATAATACAAATATCGAAATATTTGGCTTCAAATATCATAAAACAAATATCAAAATATCCAGTTGCAAACCAGATAACTCAAATATCAACACTTTTATTTCAAATTGTATAACGTAAATATCAAAATATTTGGTTTCAAATCTTATCATATCAAAACCAACCTGACATGGGACTACTATCATAGTCAATGTGGACTTCACCACGAGATCTTATGTGCTCTCCACCACTGGTCAAAATACGTGGACTCTGCCACTAATCAATATCATATCATGTGCCAGGCCGGGGCACATGGCTACCGATATCTCTGGTAGCTAGGAGTTCTCAATGCATTGGTACCAAAGGTCACGATTTACCCCCGTAACTAAGTTTTCCCAAGTCATCATAATTAAATCATAATTTTACCAAAATCGTATTCGTAATTCTAAATACAAATTAGTGGTTACACCACTGTCAAATCATACAATAGCTGATTTCATAATTCAATAGCCAAAATGAAATAAACAACTTTTATTTCATACGAATACGAATTCAGCAGAATATTCTTTTTTGGAAAAATATTTTCCTTCTTATAAATTAGAATTTATAAATCAGAATATTCGTATTTGAAAATATTCAAATATACACATACAAACAAGCGGAATATTAATTTTGAAAGTCATACTCAAATTCATAAGGAATATTCTCCAAATATATCAAATCGTTCATAAAACATTTATTATCAAAATGTTTCAAAGTATTGTACAAAATATCCTCTACAGAGAATATATTAAAATCCAAAATCGTAATAAATATCAAACGCGACATTATTTCAAAACCATCAAAATTTCCAAAGAAAACTAAGTTTCGACAACAAAGTTTTCACATAGATTGGATTTTAGAATTTTCCAATCCTTTAATTATTCAGATTACATGCTATGGTCGTAACACAACAACAACATAGATAAGTTAGAAGACACAGCCTATGTGTCTAAAGCTACCATTTCATTCATCTGGAAATCCAAACTGAATGGCTCAAATGCGTACCACAGGTGGCCGACTAATCTCGCTGACAAGGATACGAAGTTCAACTAGAAGAAGAAAAATCAATGCTGGCAATAAGAGATGAAGAAATCATGTTTGACGTGTGAGAGAGTGAAGTAATAGAGTGAGAAAAATGATTGTAATGGGCGGTGCATCGGCCTTAAAAGGAAGAAGAAAATATAGAGTTTGGGCGGTGCAACAACAGCTTGGGTGGTGGATCTGTTTCTGTCTGCACAGCAGCGAACGACAATCGACTGGCATGGACAATAGGGTGAAGGAACCATACGGCTTGCAGTTTGTGGTGTGCCCACACCTTTGAGTGACATGAAATGCAAACAGACGACATATCCAGATAGCCCAAACGACAGGTCGTCTACTTTGTTCACACACCCAGACGACCTGTCTTTCTTTCTTCCTTTTTCATTCGAATTTAATTTCAATTATCCACCAATTTCAACTTAATTAATCAACTTAATTACTTCAGAAAAATTTCATGAATCACTCAATTAACATTTAAAACACAAAAATTTAATTTTCAAACATAAAAATTATTTTCCAAAATAATTAGAAAAATGATCAAAAATTAATCCGAAAATACCAATTATTACATATTATTTTCCAAATTTAAATGGGAAAATTTCCAAAATAAATTTGTAAAAAAAAATCAAGATATTACATGCTTCCCCCCTCAAAAGAAATTCGTCCTCAAATTTCTAGACAAACCATATTAAATCTAAGATCAAACCTATGTCGCCAAACCAAAACCAAATCCAGTTTCTCAACATAATTCACCAAGATATGAACTAACACTCAACTTGGTCAAGGCCAAAATCTCCTCAACAAACATCAAATCCAAATATCGAAGATACAATAACTTCGAAGTTAAACAGATAATCACATATACCAAATCATGAATCCAATAGAGCTCAAACTCCCTCGAACTCTGAAGTGCATGCATGCCAAAAGATGGTACAACATATTCAAACAAACGAGGCAGAAGATGCAGGATAATGCAAAGTCCAACATGCAAAAGATGCTGACCTAAGAGTCAACAGAATCAAATAGGTGCGGGTAGCTATCCAGTGACCTAACAATATGTGCTTCTGAGGAACATTCGAAGACACTCCAACAAGGAGGAAAGACTAAGTCCAACATTGTCTAACAACAACAAAACAACGTGGGACAAATCTGGAGACACCATAACGTACAAAGACATAAGGCAACAAAGAAGTATGCCCTAAAGATCAAAGAATCATATGCTAGGGAGTACAAACTATGCTTTTCCAAAGATCAAATGTGGTGGGTTCCGATACTTGACCTAATAACAGAGCAGAACAAAGGCAAATCAATTGTTTGCCAAACTGCAAAAGATAAGTCCTGGCAAAGACATTTGGTCTAAATATGCAATAACAGATCCAACTCGATCTGCATTTACAAAGATCAAAGAAAAGTGGGACATGCCCAAACGTCACTAACAAGAGTAGCATAAGTACTCTAGGAGTGATCCGCTAATGCATAATCTCCAAAAATATCAAATCAAATCTATTAATTATTCCATATCTCCCTAAACGAATAGGGCTTGAATTTTCATAACCCAAACCCAAGTTCTTAAATCTAAACATATGTCAAAATCTTAACTCCGCAATCATGGAGAAACTACTTATCATATCACATTCTTTTGCAAAAAAATGATATCAGATTCAATAAGCCAAATCTCTTTAACAAAGATTACCCAAATTCGAATTACAAATGTTAAATTCAATTTATATACAATTAAGGAACATCAAATATGATACCACCTTTGCCACTAGCAATAATAACAAGTCATATCATAAGTACTCCAATGCGTACATCACCCATATCACAACAAGTCATTTTGCAAAAAAATGATATCAGATTCGATAAGCCAAATCTCTTTAACAAAGATTACCCAAATTCGAATCACAAATGTCAAATTCAATTTATCTACAATTAAGGAACATCAAAGATGATACCACCTTTGCCACTAGCAATAATAACAAGTCATATCATAAGTACTCTAATGCGTACATCACCCATATCCGATTATCATAACCAAATCAATCAAGCTTGTTAGCCAATTCGCATACTCACAATCGGATGCAGATCATCACTCTAGTTACAATCGTTCATCATTTAAGCCAAACTTAAATCGACTCCTCAAGTCTTATTCATATCTCTTTTTTTATCATGGTTGTTTATTCTCAACAAAATTATCATTTACAAAAATTATCATACCCATAGTCATTACCAGAAATCATCAAATGATTTAAGGAAATCAAAGAAGTCATCACATGAATTCATCACCAAATCAATAATTACATATCTCTTTAATCCTTACTATAGACACTTGTCTCCGAAGTCAAAGAAATCACCAAATAATTTTTTTATCGCAAGATTAATGACTGCTTCCTACTTTCACCATTTAGGCTATCTCACTAATCCATCAAGGTTGAACCTCCAATTATCATATACTGAATATTCTCTAGATCAATAGAATAAAAATATCGGTCTCAATACAATTCATTTATAGAACCGATCGACTTCCAAACAATAATTATTACATCTCCTCGCATAATGACAAATAAATCCATAAATGGTTCCATTAATCATAGTCTTAGTGTTTCAAGGCCTTAAGTACTCCAAGTACTGTTTCACTTCAATTAACACTAAACAATATATGTATCATGAAAATTGATCTCGTATCAAATCTAACTCCAATAAACAACAAAGGTTATCTCATAAACTTATCATCAACCATTAGTGGACTAATCCACTATTTCCACAATATAATACACTTAGCAACATCGTTAACTCCTCCGCACTTAACAGTCTCATTTTACCATTTAATTTCCCGATATCGAACCTTGAATCAGACTTGCAAAAATATTCTCAATAACGGATCAAATATTAATCTTTTATTTCTCAAATTCCCCAAATACAAAAATTCAAAAATAATATAATTTCGGTCTCACATAGCATGAATTCTTTGTTCACATGACATATCAAATCTCACATCATCTTTATTAATTATTGTGACCTAATAACGAATCATACATTTCCTCAAGTCTCTCAAATTTTCCAAATTACAAATAATTCAAACGCAACAGCAATTTGATTCCCAGTTAATATGAACTCCTTATTCACTTAACATAACAAATGTCAAAATTTCACTGAAGTAACCTCAAATCACCTCATGTAACCTCAAATGCAGACATACTAGTCTCGAATCAATTTAGAGATTTACCACATCTTGAATTGCAAACTCAATTCATATCCCCCTCGGAGAATAAGGGATCATAGACCAAATTTACAGAATAGATCTCCTCTAACAAGAGTGCTACCGACTCAGAGTATCTCACAATGATTAGTGCACAAGCAAAATTGAGCTGAAACTGGCATACGAGGCGAACCGTCTGTGGAAGCCCATCCCATCTCGCGCAAGCCTTAAAGAACATAACTTGACAAATTTATTCCTAACCATATTAAAACCATTTATAAAAGGTTAATAAGTAGAAATCCAAACTTTCTTAAAAATATAAGCTTTAATAATAATAAAGATATTTGATAAATAATAAATCACGTTAAATATCAAATAACTCTACAACATATACACCCACAAGTAAACCAGTGTGGAGCAACTAACAAATAATAATAACAAAGCCCGAACAAAAGGGAACTGACCGTAACTGCAGAATGCTTCACTAGATGATGAACGCCGATAGATCGCAATCAACCAAAATTACCTGCGAGTAAGAATACATGAAAATAAACAGAAAAGAAAGGGGTAAGAACCCTAGTGAGGAAACGAAACTCCAGAGTGGCACTGGGCCTCACGTAAACTATTTTGAAAACCGTTTGAAAATATCACATGCAGATATAAGTGTATATATGTATACACGACAAGTACAAGATAATAGTTTCAAAATTCATTTCGAAATCGTTCGTAACAAAGACAAACAACAAAGGACAATCGTACAAATACGTTTATTTACAAATCATAGAACGCAAATCCAAACATATATTTTCAAATCTTATAATGCAAATATCGAAATATTTGGCTTCAAATCTCATAACACAAATATCGAAATATCCAGTTGCAAACCAGATAACTCAAATATCAACACTTTGATTTCAAATAGTATAACAGAAATATCGAAATATTTAGTTTCAAATCTTATCATATCAAAACCAACCTGACATGGGACTACTATCATAGTCAACATGGACTCCACCACGATATCTTATGTGTTGGACCAAGGGTGGTCAACATTGAGATTTCTCTAAGTTTTGATGATGAACAAACTATAGAATTTGATCTGAGGAAGATTCACGTATGTCAATCCAAAGTCACGTACGTGTGTGAATGTCACGTACGTCAATGAAGTCTCAAGTACGTGAGTTCGATCGTGACCTGAAATAGAAGCTACTGGAAGTTAGGAGAAGTGATCACACATACGTTAGAAAATAGTCACGTACGTTAGATAATGACACGTACGTGAGAGTATCCAAAGTACGTGAAGTATGATCAGAACTAAAGCGGGAAAATTAAAGACTTGAATAAACTGAAGGCATGAAGCCACACGTACATGTGACATTATAAGTCACATACGTCAGACATACAAAATAAGACGAAGATTGCAGTTCAGAGGATGTTTGTTTGAATTTCAGGTGGATCGAGACAAACAGATGAAGCAATGGTCAAGTGTTGATCGTTCACGTACGCAAGCTTAAAAATTCACGTACGTCACATTGAACTAAAGTACGTGAGATCAAATTTCAAGTACGTGAGATGTTCCAGACTGAAAACAGAAGCTACTGGATAGTTCAGACATAGAAGTCACGTATGTTAGACATTATTAACGTATGTGAACTGGGGATTAGCTATGATCAACGTACGTGTATGTACTTATCACGTACGTGTGATGAATATCAAGTCAGGTAACGTGCATAAGATTTACGTCACGTACGTGAGAAGACTCTGACAGTGTATTAAATGCGCCTTATTTAAAACTACAACACCTACATTACATCCCACAACGGTCTGAAATCAAGAGAAGAGTATAAATACATGCTTGGGAGGCCAGAAATAGACAACAAAACATCTGAGCATTGAATTCTAACA
>CAODLS011923707.1:0-10474 GCA_948243855.1 Flueggea neowawraea
AAGGAGGACCGAACCACTATCAATCAAATTTGTGCTCTCTTCCCTTACTCTTTTTTATTTAATTGCTTTGCATTGCATTTGATATATATTGTTGTGTGTGGATTGGATCTTTAGTTGCTTCCGCATTTACACTTTGATTTAAGTTTGAAAGAAAAACTTTGTTAATAGTTTTAGTTTGCAAAATATTTTCAACAAAGTTTTTAACTTGCTAAAAATCCAATTCACCCCCTCTTAGATTGTCATTTCTTATTAGGACCATATTGGAATTACATTTAGATCAACAAATACCTCTTCTTCATTGCCACCACCTTCACTCTCCTTCTTTGTTGTCAATCGCGTCACCCGTCACATGTCAACCAACATAGTGTATATTGAAAAGTCAATGGGGCCATCTCGCGATGGTTCTCAATCCATGCGAACTTAAGAAGTTGACAAATCTCATCTCTAGAACAAAAAAAAAAATTGGAACAGAAAACATCAGCAAAGTTGGGTTCCAAAAGTTACGTCTATTTTGACAAAGATGGATTTGGAGCATGAATGCTTGCAATATATACATCGTCCATAAATTTGAGGTTTTTTGTTCAAAAAAAAATTATTTCCAAAACAAAAAGAATCAAATAAATTATTTTTTTATTTCTAAAATAAAGATCTTTTTTTTTGTAAATAAGTACATATATAGAACTGCCGATGTAAGTGGTACGATTTGGTTGTTTTAAGTATTCAAACCAAACCACACCTCAAATTGAGATTTGAAAAAGTTGCAACCGTAGTTAAACCACTAGTACGATTAAATCCACTAAATTTACCTAGCGATTGCAGTGTGACTTGATCGTTTTTTTGCAGTTTATGTTTTATTAAATGTATAAAAAATAAACAACTACAAAAAGTAAAATAAGTAATAATATTGAAAAATAAATTTAATATTACTTCATTAGGACTATTATTGTTTCTCTATTTTTCCCGCCAAGAAAAACAAAGCTGCCTTTTTTAGTGTTCCAGAGAATTGAAAGTTTTTCCGAACTGAAATGGCTGGATCTAACTCAATCAAATGATTGTAAATAGAAAAATGGACAAAAAGCTATTGAAAATGGGCTCTCCAATCCTTGATAAACAATTCATGGAACACAATGACAAAAACAAAAGATTAAAGTTGACAGACGCTAAAAATGAAAAGAAAAGATTAACACCTCTCAGTGTGTAATGTAATGTATGTGATGTGTTCTAAACTTTCCAAAACGAAAACTTTATATTGATGCTTCTTGCTGGTTAGACTCCCTTCGTGATTAAAACTCAAACCCTTCACGTCCTGTTTTATCGGATTATCCTAACAGCCTGTGTGGATTACTTTCACACCAATTCCTCTGGAGGAACTCGCTCCTCTTGCAACATGAAGTGGTTACATGAACTTTCACGACTCCCAGTAGAATTCAACTTTTTCCCACCAATATGGATTGGACTTACTCTCCTGGCTTACACCCATTTCCACTTCTAAAGCCATACTTAAATCGTTTTATGGACTCAACCTGGCCCATTGTGCCCGATCTAATTTTATGGTGTAAACAATTGACCCCCACTTATTTATTGTTTGGGGAAAACCATGAACATGAATAGAATTAATGTTTTGTAATTCCACTTGAAAAATGAAGAACCCCCTGCAAATATTCTTCTGCAATGTTCTCATTCTTGCAAAATTTAGTGGCTTGCAGATAAACATACTACAACATAAAAAACCTTGAAAAATAATGGCGGCCTACTGTGCCAACTGATGTATCTTAAATTTGCATAATAATTCAAGTATAGAAGTATAGCATTTTCGCCCTACGTGTACTTGATTATGGAAAAATTTACACACTTTTCGTGTTTTGTGTAGGAAGATGAGGAATGCATGGAATTGAATGGAAAAGGGACGAAAAAGGCATGGAAAAAATGTTTTTGAAGTTGAAAGATCAATGAAAGAAAGTGCGAAAAAACCCGGCTCAAAGGGTGTGAAGTTTGGCGTCGCGAGAAGCAATGTCGCTGGCCACACCTGAATCATGGTCGTGACTTCCACACCATCACGGCCGTGATGTTCGGCAGAGTGTGGTCATGATCGTGACCCTCACAGAATAGGACAAAATTGAATGGCAGTTTTGGGGTGAAATGTGTACAAAAAGTGGCATGCAAGTGGACAACTTGCATGCATCAACTGATCAACTTGTCTAGGGTTTTTGGGACTTCAAAATGTCTACAAATACTTTTCATATGTGCATATAAATGGGATCCCACTTTTGGACATAATTTTCTCTTCTTGTTCTTTATTTGAAAGACCATCATTTTAGGGTTGAGAAAAAATAGAGGGAGACCAAGGCTTGAAGTGTGAAGATTTCTCTTGAAGGCTACCAAACGAGGATTCTGATATATCCATTTTATTCTTCTCTCTTTATATCTTATAGTTGTTACCATGGTTTAGTTGATAGTTATTGTCTTACTTTGTTATACAAAACCATGATAGCTTAAATATTTTGTTAAAGAGATGTAGACCTTTGACATCTATTTGCTATATTTATGAATGTGATTCATGTTCTTATTGCCATATTTGTAGTATATATATTGTGCTTAGAATTTCATATTTGTTGTATTTTTGGATTTGATTTAATGACATGATTTAATTGACGATGATTATTAATGGCCATTGATGTACCCTAAATTTACATAATAATTCAAGTATAAAAGTATAGCATTTTCGCCTTACTTGTACTTGATTATCGACGAATTTACACACTTTTCGTGTTTTATGTAGGGTGATGACAAATGCATGAAATGGGATGAAAAGAGATGAAAAAGGCATGGAAAATATGTTTTTGAAATTGGAAGATCAATGGAAGAAAGTGCAATGAAAACTGGCTCAAAGAGTGAGAAGTCTGTGCCGTGCAAACCATCGTTGGAGGACCAAACCAAGGTCACGGCCATGACCTTTACACCATCACGACCGTAATGATGGACAGAACCTAGTCACAGTCGTGGCCCTCACAGAAAAGGACAAAATAACTTGGCGGTTTTTGGGTCAAATGTGTACAAAAAGTTGCCTTCAAGTGGACAACTTGCATGCTTCAAGTGGGCAACTTGTTTAGTTTTTTTTTTTTACTTCAAAATGCCTATAAATACTCTTTGTTTGTGCATCAAGGGGGAGGGCCAACCATTTGAGCATATTTTTGTCTCTTTGCTCTTCCATTTGGAAGAACATTATTGTAGGGTTGGAGGAAGAGATGGAGAACATGCTCGAAGTGTACGGATTTATCTAGAAGGCCACCTAGAGAGGCTTTCTCTATATCCTTTTTTCTCCCTTCTCTCTTCATATCTCATATTTGTTACCATGGTTTATGTTGAAATTTATTGTCTTATTTTGTTGTACAAAATCATGGTAGCTTAACTATTTTGTTAGGAGCTAAAGATGTAGACCTTAACATATATTTTCTATATTTATGAATGGAATTTGTGCTTTTATTTCCATATTTGTAGTTTATATATCTTGAGCTTCGAATGTCATATTTGATGTATTCTTGGATTTGATTTAATGAGATGTTTTAATTGACTATGATTGTGACTGGTCATCATTAGTTGTTGTAATAACTTGATTTTTTTTACCATTATTCTTGTAATTTATCCATTGAAATTTTTTTGAATTAATTATTTTTGACGGATTTTTTTAAATATTATTAAATAAATTAATAATATTTTGGAGTGTTAAATTTTTCTTTGTGTTAATAGAAATTTTGAAGTGTATTGATGAGTTAAATTGGGTGAAAATTGGTTGAAATTGGAAAAAGAAAGAAAATTGGAAGAAAAGAGAAAGAGGAAGTGAACTACAGGTCGTTCATAGTGTTGGTCCGAATGGCATGTGGTTTGCTTTAGTATGCGTTGTCGTTCGTATGAAGTAAACGACCTGTTGTTCGCATGCGTGTCAAATGACGTGTCATTTTGAAGCTCGGTCATCCGCGTGATAGGGCTGTCGTTCGGGTGACTGAACGACGCCATTTTGTTCAGGTGCAAAACGACACCATTTTGTTAGACAGAAAATGGCGTTGTTTTGCTTAAATGAACCCAGCAGCCTCTAGATTTATTTTCTTCCCTTCTTCGTGTTTTTCTTCCCCTCAACACATAACACTCTCTCTCTCTCGATTCTCTCTCTCGATTATGTCCCTCTCTCCCGTCTCTCTCTCTTCCTCTTCGATCTTGCTAGCAATCCAAGTTAAATGCCTCTTTCTTGCTCCTCTTTTATTTTTTATTTTCACATAATATTTTATGGGTTCGACCGGAGCTAGATTTCGAATTTTGAAGTATTTTGGTGGATTTTGGATGGATTTTTGTTGGGTTTTGACGGGGCGAGTTGGTAGAGCATGAATTTAGGTTGTAAATGGAAGATTTGATTATTTTTGATGAAAGAGCAATTCGGTCCGAATCTTTAGGGATAATTTTGGAACGTTTGAGGATGTTTTTGAATGAACCGAGGTAGATTTGGGTTCCTTGGATGATTTTCAGTTGATTGGTATGGTTGAAACGTTGGGTAATGCTTGGTTCTAGATTAGGGACCATTTGGTGTAGTTTTATAACGAAATGACCAAAATTGAAATTTTACATAATTCTGAGTATATTAAGGACCAAATCTAATATTTAGCATTTCAGGGACTAAATTGTAATTTATGATAAATATAGTGGAAGATTTGTAATTTTTAAAAATTGGGGGATTAAATAATAATTTTAAATTACTTAGAGGATAAATTTAGAATTTCTAAAAAGCTTGGGGTCTAAGTCGTAATTTTTCAAGGTCTCAGGACTAAATGGTAATTTTCCAAAGTTTAGGGATTGAACTGTAATTTTACACGAGGTGTAATAATTTGATTATTATGTTGGACTTTGGGCCGAAATGGTTTTTGGGGCTTGTTGGAGTGTTTGGGTTTGCATATGCATCTGCACGTATTTCGGTACAACCACAGTACCATGTCTGAGTTGTTTCTGTATTGTCTGTATTCAGCTCGGCTAGACTTCCGAGGTGACCAGTCATTCACCGGTGGACCGTGCTTTGGATTATTTGTTCGGCGTCCAGGTGAGTGTGGTAGCACTTTAGAGATGTAGGTCGTGCCTTCTAAATTCCGTATATATTTTTGTTGTATTGAACTTAGTATGAAATTTGGAATAATTAAAGGATTGAAATTCCTAAAATTTGGTATACGTGAAAACTTCTATTGTGGAGACTCGGTTTTCTCAAAATGTTTTTGGTTTCTGAAATAAATATTATGTTAATATTTATTGTGATCTCTAAAATGAACAGTTTGGATTTTAAGAATATATTCCGAAGTGAATATTTTGTATGAGATGATTATTATTTCTAAACACTAAATTTTTTTTGCAATAAATATTTCGTCTGAAAGTTTGATATCATTTTGGGAAAAATGATAAGTTTGTTCCCGTATGTTATCTATTGAACGTTTTGAATACCTGAATGCTTTTGCAATGTTTTGGTAAAAATATTTTGTTTTGGGACATACAGCCATGAGAGAGCGTAGCCTTGACATACTAGAGTTGTATCATTTGCCTGTGTAGCTATACTTGCACCTTTAGTGGCCTATACTCGCCTTTGTGGCTATACTATGGTGCTTTAGTGGCTAATCTTCGCCTAAGTGCCTATTACCGAGTTCGGTTAACTCAATGAACATGATCTTTGATCCTCGTTTGAAAATGTTTTGAACTATTCTCTGAAATGTTTTTGAACTATTTCTAAAAATACTTCGGTATTCAAGTCTGAAAATACATTTGGAATTTATCTCTGAAAATCTTTTGGGTATTTAACTCTGAAAATAAATTTGGAATTTATCTTTGAAATATTTTGAGTATTTATCTCTGAAAACTAACTAGTACCTTTCTCTGAAATATTTTCAAAAGTGAACATGAATTTCAAAAAATGTTTGAAAGGAAAACACTTGGGCCATTTTGGATTTTGTTAAAATTTAATATTTTATTTAAGTTCTCTATTTAATAAATCTCGGTAACTTTTTGTTATCTGCTCTGTATGCAAAGGATTTCAAAGTGGATTTTGAACTAAATTATCTATATATACGAATGTATATATATGATATTATTTGGATATATGCGTGCATGTGGTAGTTTTCGAAAATATTTTCAAAACCCTTTGAGGAGCCTGTGTCGATCTTTTGTGTTATCCGCTCACTAGGGAATCTTAGCCCTTTCATTTTTCTTGTCTTTGTTCTACTTCACTTTTCAGTGATATTGACAGCGGTCGTTTGGTTCTTCCGCACTCAGTTAGATTCTCCACAACGGGTAGTGGGTTATGGATTTGTATTTGTTAAATAATGTTTAACGATTTTATTTGAACTATTATTTAGCATTTTGATATTATAAATATATTTTAATTATATTCGGGAATATTATTTTTGAAAAACTTATCTTAGTTAAACTGTTTTAACATGGTAAATAAGCCGACTAATAATATGAACTTGGGTAGTTTCTGTTCTCCGAGGCTTGTGCGAGATGGGTCGGGCTTTCATAGACGGTTCGTCTCGTACACTGGTCGCGGCTCGACTTTGGGTTGTGACAATTGTAGTTGTAGCAAATCTAGTTGAAGGATAGAAAGGACAAGGCTAGATGAGGTTCACATGTATTGAACTTGTTAAGTTATGTAATAGACATATTCATGCCAACAAGGTGTTCGATAAAATTCCCAAGAGAACCTAATGAGTCTAGTTTAGTTAGGTGAGGCCAAAATGACCCTCCTAATAAATGTATACATAGCTTGAATGATCTTGAAAAAGGCTTTAAGCGATAAAAGCGATAGAACACTAAACATCCCATAATTCATTCATAAATGTGGTAACTAAAAGTCTTGGCTGAATCTTGAAAGCCCTAACACTGATCTTATTTCTTGTCTTTTATATTTAGTGTTTCTTATTCCAAAATATCAAAAATATCATTTCCTTGTGTTTTTTATTTTCTTGTTCGAATCAATCACAATTAGCACTCGTCCATGTGGGTTCGAAATCCCAGGAATACTCTTAAGGTTTTTATTAATACATCAATCCTTGTGTGCTTGTGAGGCACCAATAAAGTTTTTGGCACCGTTGTCGGGGAAGACATTACTAGTTGTGATTTTTATTTTCTTTTTGCTTATTTGTTTGCTTTCTTTGCATTTTAGGTGATACATGATTTTGAGGCATTCTTGAAGCTTGGAAGGAAGACCGCATCTAGAGAACGTCAAATCCATGGTGTGGTCCATTTGTGATTTCAACATTCATTTATTTGTGCTTAATGATTACAAATCTCGATGTTTATGGTAAGAGATTGAAATCATTCATGGAATCCACCATAAGGACTATTTGGCACCCCAAATAGACCCAATGCATACGTTTGAAATGACGTTAAACTACTTTTGGTCCGCGATGACATTAAACTATGGTTATCTTTCATTTACGAACTTGTATGCATATCTGCATTTTAGTATAGTTGCACGTTTACTTTTGTTGTTGTTTTGAAACTATTTTATTGATGTTCGATGAAGAGGACAAGTTGACCACTTACATGATCATATATATGCACTTGTTTCCGCTAATGTTTCATGTTTCATGCCTAAAAGTTGGAGCCATCCATTCAAGAAAAGAGCAATCACAAGCAAGGCGGCAAATAGAGAAGCATTCTAAACCTTATCTATTTTACTTTTATGCTTAATGGTCCGGACTTCAATTATCCCTATTGTTTTTGTTAAGGTTGATCCAGACTTTCTTTCTCGAACATTGGGGACAATGTTCAAAATAAGTGTGGGGGAGGGGTTTAGTGAATGTTTGTGCTTAATTGTCTATATGTCTTTGCTTGTATGATGATTTTTCTTGAAAATGCTTGAAATTTTTTTCTTTTTGCTTGAATTGTACCAAATTTTTTTAGAATGCATTGAACTTGTGAAGAATACATTTTAATTGAATTGGTTTGAAGGAATTTTGTAGTGTGTTACGATACTTTTAACATGATCAATTGAATAATGTATGTTATTTGTTGGTAACTTGAACATTAATTTGGCATTTTTAGGTGACAAGGTTGAGAGTTCATTTATCAACAATTTTAGCCTATTGGTAGAGGTATAATAAAAAGTTGCAAACTTATTGCTAATGTTGTGCTTAATTGATGAAATTTTGAAAATTTGGAGTAAGCTTGGCTTAATTAATGTGTAAGTGCTTTTATTGTGTGTTTAAATGATTATGTTTCACTTTTGATGGTGAACCTATACAAGGACAAGTACATTGGGTTCTTAATCTACTCTACTATCTTTTGATATAAGTATGCAAAGCACTGCCATAAGGGGTTTTCTAAGTAACCAGGAGCACTCGTCACAAATGAGCAGTTTTTGAGTAAAAAAGAAGACTTCCTCCATGGTGGAAATCTTAATAAGTGCAAAAGCACACAAAATTAAACCCTTAATTTTCTGACTGTGTTTGTAGCACCCAAAATAAGAGTGAATGCAAATGAAAGAAAAGAAAATGAAAGAAAGTTTGAAATAAGGCGATAATGTTGTGAAAAAAATGAATGATGCCAAGCTTGATCTAAAACAAAACAAAAACTTACACTAATCTTAGAAAATGTGGAGATAAACTTTGGAGATGTCAATATGTTCAGGGACTTGACAGTTGAACTTTTGAGGTTGTTACTTCTCAATGACAATGTTTGGTTCATATAATTGATGAATAACATGGTTTTCTTCTCTTGATCATTTTATTCGGACACTTGCATATTATAAGAATGCTTTGGCCTTTTTGATTTTGAATTTGTATTCTTTCCATGGGATTGAGATTGGTTTGCTTGGGGACAAGAAAAAAGGTAAGTGTACAAAACTCGCGGTCGTTGTAATACCCTGCTTGTTTTGGCTAGATATCTGTAGCTTTTCATTCATCTCCGATCTAATCCTTGGTGTTTGGAGATGTTGTGTATGTATTTATTTATATACTTATCCTACTACATTGCATGTGATAGTTTTGAACTATTTTCAAAGCGGTCTTTGTGAGGCGCGTATGAGGCGGTATGGAGTGTTATTCCTCACTAGGCCCTGAACCCATTATTTTTTATGTCTATATTGATGCTTATATCTCAGGTTCACAGATTTTGGCTTCGAAAATCGTTATGCATCTTGATTACTAGTGAGGCGTATATTGGTTAATGATGCCCTTTTTTCCGGGCTCTCCTTTTGTATTGTTAAAGCTCCACACTGGGATGTGGTAGGGTTACGGGTTTGCCATTTGTATTTGATATTTAATAACCTGATTTTATACTTCGATATATATATTTGGATACATTAATCATTTGATTTATCCTATTTATTTTTAGTACTTATGTGTTAAACGATAAATGTTTTTAATGAACATTTCAAATATTAATTAAACATTTAGAGTAGTATCAACTGATCTTTGAGGCTTGTGCGAGACAAGTCGGGCTTCCATAGACGGTTTGCCTTGTACGCCGATCATAGTCCGAAAACAGGTGGTGACAGTCGTGATGATGGACCAAACCAAGATCACGATCGTGACCTCTATACCATCATGACCGTGATGATGGACAGAACCTGGTCACAACTGTGGCCTCCACAGAAAGGGACAAAATAACTTGGTGGTTTTGTGGTCAAATGTGTACAAAAAGTGGCTTTCAAGTGGACAACTTACATGCATCAAGTGGGCAACTTGTCTAGGGGTTTTTTGACTTCAAAATACTTATAAATACTCTTCATATGTGCATCAAAGAAAAGAGTCAACCATTTGAGCATATTTTTTTCTCTCTTTGTTCTTCCATTTGGAAGAACATTGTTGTAAGGTTGAAGGAAGAGATGGAGAATGTGCTTGAAGTGTGAGGATTTCTCTCGAAGGCTACCTAAATAGGCTTTCTCTATATCAGTTTTTCTCCCTTCTCTCTTCATATCTCATATTTGTTACCATGGTTTATGTTGAACTTTATTGTCTTATTTTGTTATACAAAATCATTGTAACTTAACTATTTTTTTATACAAAATCATTGAAGACCTTAACATCTATTTTCTATATTTATGAATGAAAGTTGTGCTTTTATTGCCATATTTGTAGTTCATATATCTTTACCTTTGAATGTCATATTTTTTGTATTCTTGGATTTGATTTAATGATATGTTTTAATTGACTATGATTGTGACTGGCATCATTAGTTGTAGTTGTAACAAATCCAGTTAAAAAGTCCGAAAGGAGAAGGCTAGATGAGGTTAACATGCATTAAACTTGTTAGGTTATGTAATAAACATATTCATACCAACAACTTGTTCGATGAAATTCCCAAGAGAACATAATGAGTCTAGTTTAGTTAGGTGAGGCCGAAAGGATCCTCTTAATAAATGTAGACGTAACTTGAATGATCTTGAAAGAGGCTTAAGCGATAAAAGCGAGAGAACACTCAACATCCCATAACCCATTCATAAATG
>CAODLS011923713.1:0-10403 GCA_948243855.1 Flueggea neowawraea
GAATATCACTCAAATTTGAGGGGTCTATTGTAGAGTATATTTGTAGTTTGATTTGAATTTATGATGATATATCACAGCCTTGGTTTTTGTTGAACTTTTTTGTATGTCCATGCATGATTTTGAATGTCATAATGGCTTATGGAAAATTTAGTGCCAAATGGGGCATGGTGACAAGAAAATATTTATGTGGTGACCTGAAATCCTTATGGACTGAAGATTGCACAAGCAAATCTGTGCATTCATTTGGCAAGAATAAAGTCAACTAATTGTTTTGATCTTTTAAACAATTGAATGTGACAATTTCTATAGGCATTTATGTGGTGACCTGGAATCCTATAGGACCGTTGCGCACACCAGACTGTCGTATCCGCCTCCTTGCCGCTAGTAAATATTTCATTTTGATCCGTCCTCACGTCGCCGATTTTCTGTCTCCGTCCCTGGATATAATGACCAAGTCAAATTAGGTACCGTTCCTTTCATGTTCATTGTTGAATGTTGCTGGCAATCTTGCAAGGGATCTGGCATTCATGAATGGTCGTTGAAATCTCTAGTAGCCGCAATGGCCTTGTGGGTTTCCTCAAACTTTGGAATGCATCGAGGACAGCAGCCTTGTCCCATTGGACGTTCTCTCATTCTCATTATTTTGGTCAACCATTTAGGCCCAAAACACATCAAACAACAATTCTTTCCTTTTCACCTATTGTTGAGCTAGAGTTCTCGTAAACAACAAAAAGACCAAAAAAATGTGATGGTTTCTTGAGGTAGGTAGTTGTAACTTGTAAAATTAAGATCAGTTTAGATAAAGTATTAGAAAACGGGTTTGTCTATCTCGAGTTATGGGTGGAGCCTGAACCCGAATTGAACCAAATATCCAATGATTAATGAATGAACTCTACATATGTTATAAGAAAGTCCACATAGTACCAATATAAATAGGTGCACTAAAACTCTAATTAAAATTAGCTCATATATATATACACGCACTACAGACAACACAAAATAAAAAAGACTTCTAATTAGATGAGTCGTCAGTCTTGAGTGGGAAGATGGAGAAGATGTCGTTTTTCGTTGCATACCTCATCTTTCTTGTGGAATGATTGTTTCGGCGGCTCTTAAGTTGCAGATACATACAATGGTCCTGTTGTTCCAATGAAGTTGGTTCGTGACGACTAGTAATGAGTTGTTTGTTGCGTATCCAATTGAGTTCGTCTTTTGCATGTATCGTGGTAGGTTCTCGATCCTCTATGTAATTATCAATTAGTTAATTATTATTTCTTCTTGATTTGATACCTTCATAAAGATAAAATGAATTTCCAATAAAACCACAGAAATAAGATGGAAACTTATATTGATTTGTCTGGAATCTCTACATTTACTAGTGTTGACGTCAACATGTTTGTAAGTTTGTAGTGTGTCTACATTCTTGGTTGCTAAGTGAAGCGCTTGAGAATCTGAGGTAATTTGGGAAGCACTGTTATGGTCTGCCTAACTATATCCAGTAGTGGTCGCCTATAAACAACCAGCAAGCAAGCCGATCTGGTAGGGTCCCATCTTTGTCGAACACAAGCAAAATAGCAATTACTTACGTTATTTGTACCTAAATTGTGAATATGATGTTAAAGCATATGCCCATCCAGAAGTTTCAACAATCAACCGATGATTTACTCACCTCACACTTGTGCATTCTAATGATAGTATCCATGAACACCAATTAAGTCACCAAACATGTCATTAATGCGCACTATCATTTTACCCTTCTCAAGATAAATATGTTCATTAATTAAAATAAGTTTACTCTAATGTTAAAATGTTGAGAGTTTGATTTCGAACAAAGCAAATAAAATGACAAAAAAAAATTCTTCACTGTGCACAATTTTAAGTTTTATTGGTTTGAATATTAATTGATTTAATTTCTTCCGGAGGACGAGACTGAAATAGAGTAGACTGGATAAATTTTCAGATTTGCAAAGTTCTTGATGAAACCAGAGCGAGCTTGACCAACTTGCAAGCACTTCTTGAATATTTGCCAACTCTCAGTGCTCTTACCCTCGTCTTCCGGACTCAAACAAACAGAGCCTCAGTCTCACCCAAGTTCAAGCAATGAATGGAAAAGATAAACTATATCTTGATTCATGAAATAAAGTCTTTTTCTCAAATGACAACACAATGAACAGATAACTTACTGAGCCGTTTAGTACTTGGCCAGCTTCTCTTCCATCTTTTCAAAAAACAGAAGTATAGAGAATCGTATGATCTTCAGCTCCATTTCCGTGATAAAAACCACCCCTTTAAGCTATCAATTTCCTCTACTTCATCCACTGAATCCACATTTCATAGAAACACAAACTGAATCATCAAGCAGAAAATGAATCCCACATTTTGTAAATGTGGCTCCCTAGTGCATAAAATCACCATATCAGTCTTCCGGACTTCTGGTCAGAAAGACATTTAGTCTGAAAAGTTGTAGGTGGGGTTTCCCCGTTGGCCAACAGTGAATTTCCATGGCCTTTTTTTCTGGTTGCAAACAAAGACAGGAAAATGGGGAAAATGTTTTCTTGCCCAAACAAACAGAGCCTAGCAATAGTACCTTCCTCCAGAAAATCTAATTGCATTTACTGATAATTTTGTTGAGATGGAGAAATAAATCCAATGTTTCGAAAATTAAAGAAGTGATTAATTAATAGAAGCATGTGCGCGTGTGAACACATCACTAAAAGGGTCAGAAATAATATGCATGTACCAATTTTAAATTTTTAAAAAAGAGTAAAGACGACAGATAGGGACCCTACGAACCGACCATCAAACAGTGATATACTCACGCTTTGTTCCTTTCTTTCTCTAAACCCACGGTTTGGAAATAACCAAATAGCCATCATTAACGATTTGTTTTATTAATTACAAAAAAAAATATATTTTTTCATTTACATGTCAATCTAGATATTTAATTCAACATTTTCAAACCACAATACGCTGAAAAATAGTGATTGAACTCTCCAAATAGAGGGTGTAGGATCGATTTGTAAGGTGAAAAAGTAGTAAACAAAAATGAGGACGTGATAGAAAGCAGTGGACACAAAAAGACGAAAGCCAAAATCAATGGAGAATAAAAGTGCGGTTGTGAAATTTTGCAATTGCTCTTTCGCGTGTGGGTTAAATTATAAGCTTCATAATCATAATGGACGTAATACATAAGAACCCCTAAACTCGATCTAATATTTCTTCTTGCTCTCTTAATTTTGATTTACCCCTCTAACATACATCAAAATAGTAATTTATAAGAACTCAACGTCATTGTTGATGACAAGGACAGAGAGTACACACCACGCGTCTGACGTGGCTTCAACATGTAAAGCGTGGCCTGCAATTTCTACCAACGTGGCATAATCTTAAAAAAAACATGTTGCCAACGCGGCAATCTACTTCACTGCCCTTTCCCAACAATATAATCACCACCGCCGAGCAACCCCCATCACCACCACCCATCACAGTTCTCAAGTGGGTTTTCAAAAGCTTTTGCAAATCTCAATCGGGTTTTTGAAAAATGGTGCAAATTTCAGGTGGGTTTACCGGGTCTTGTGGCTTTGGTGACGGAAATGAAGTGGAGAGAGAGACGGTAAAGGAGAGATGAGATGTTGGAGAAACAAAATAGAGAGAGAGTGCAAGAGATGTTGAAGAAGACTTTGTAGGCTAGAGAGCCTTTGGTTTCAGTCGGATATGAACAGTGGTATGCAATGGCGGCGGAGGTGTTGGTGGTGACTGGAGATGGGAGAGTGCGAGAGGAACGGCGGCTGGTACTGGTGGTGATTGGCGATGAGAGAGAGAGAGAGATGGCGGTCGTGGACGAAATCAAAGAGAGAGAGAGTCAGAGAGACAACGACGGTAGTGTTAGGGTTTGTTGAAGTGTCTGAAGAAGAAGAAGAAGAAGAAGAAGAAGAAGAAGAAGGGTTGGTTTTGGGTGGTTAGGTTGGGTTGGTTCGAGTGACTAAATTGGTTTGGTGTTGGGTGGATTTTAATAGTTTGTTACTTTTGGTTTGTGAGTTTTAAAGTTAGTTTAAAGATTTGGTTTTGGTTCAATAGTTTGATTTGACTCCTAGTTTAATGATTGGTTTTCAAAATCTGATGTGTTTTTTTTTCCTGGCAAAAAAGACAACATTACGTAGCTTTTAAAGCTTACCACGCGCCTCCATCAATTGTAACATACACATATTTATAGATCAGCATATAAATTCTTAAAAATTACACTTTATATAAAATTTAGAGAGTATTTAACTAGTCGTATAATTAAGAGGGCAAACAGAAAAAATGAAATAACTTGAGGGTTCCTATGTATTAAGCCCTTAATAATAAGAAGAAAGTTGGGGATATTCCAGTGACTTGTAAAATCTGTGTGAGCATGCAATTTTAGAGAAGCAAGAAGAGGAGGATATTCTTCTGCTTCACCAAGATTCTGGCCCCGTATTTACTTCTGGTCTCACTCATAGCTATTGATTGTCCCAACCCACTCATGGTCATGGGACCATCTACTCTTTTTTTCAAGTCGATAAAGGTCTCAGCACATATTGAAAAGAGGAATTGTGGAGTGGTTTGGAAATGAAAGCCTCACTCACTGCTCTTATCAAATGCATACCAATCTCTCTTTTTCCTATTTTCCCTACTATTTCCCTTCCTTCTACATATATCTTTCTCTGTTTCTTTCATAAGCTTATAAATACCACCAAAAATTTATCCAAACATCTACTATTTTTCTTTTGATAAGATGATGAGATGACATCGCCCAATTGTTCTTCAACAGCATTATATTATACTTTACACATTTTAAAGGTGTAGTGGCTTTTGATTAGTTTTGTGCAACAATATTAAGCTGTACTTTTAACTATTTTTAGACAAGTATCTTTCAAAGTTGCACTGATTGCACGAGTAATGTATTAGAAAAATACCACCTGTAATTTCCATCAAAATTATACATGAAAAAAAAACTAAATAGACATTTCGTTAAAAAATACACTGATAGAGGATTCATGAAGTTGATGCTGACGTGGATAAATTCAAATGGAGCAACAAAAGTAGGGTCTCAATTCAAACATATACGTCCTTTGTATTTTTTTTTTCATTTTCTTGATCTGGTCCTTTGTTCTTTTCTCAGATTGAAGTATACACTGGTGAGAATTTCTCTTTATCCCTTTCACACGTATGTCTTAGTTTAATTTGTTCCTGCAATTGGGAAAATGGAATCTAGACTACCCATATATACTTTTTTTTACTTCCTTAAATTTCACATTTTACACGTCAAGAATCACCCAACTTGGATTAACCAAAACTTCTGTGAACTTCCCATCTGAACAAATCATCATTTTAATTAGTTCATGCTCACTAGTTAATTACGAAAAAGAATCAAGACAACTAATGACAAAGAGTCATTAATTTTATGGTATCTTTATAGTTGGCATCCATTGGTAAGGAGGTCAGGTGGGGTTGGGTGAGACCAGAAGGTTAGGGGGACTGTGGCAAGTTGATCACGTGTTGACATATTGGTGAAAACAATTTGGTTCTCATCCTCAAAGTGAAGAGGAACCTCACTGCCTATAGCAAGGCCTATCCATCTACTTGGTCTTGTTTGGATGTGATGTACATTTCACTCCTACTGCGAGTGGTACCCTCACCATCACTAACAACAATAACAAATAAGGTAACTAATTAAATGAGATTCAAGGTATTGAGATTTATGTAAACCCATCACCATATAACTGCGACGTGACATTCATGCCGAATTTGTGCAAAAAAAAAGGGAAGTATTGGGATTTAAAGTGCTACAAATGCAAAACCAACTTGAAACCTTTCATGAGAAAACTTGATGTATGAAAATAACACCGAAGAGTGGAAAGCACTTTAAAAAGTGTCGCCATAACCAGCTACGACTAAACTTGGCAAAGTGACCAACCCATGCATGTGTAAACCCTTTGGAAGAGAAACTGGCTTTTACCAAGTTGATATATAGTAGTATGGCTAAATCTTGAGACATGGATATGTGCTGTTGCTGTCTTAAAGGGATCACATTAACATATCATAGGTGTAGAGTGGCTCGACAATTATTGAGGCCATCAAGGTTTATTTTTGTATGGTAAGTTCATATGTGTAACAAAATAGTTTTGTCTCTCCATCTAGTTATCCGTTTTTGCTATATATGTTTTGGTAGATATATTTTTGCATTTGATCCGTTTAGGGTCCTTTGAGTAATTCCCCTGTGATTTACATGTAAATGACAAAGTTTATTGATTTCTTGAGTTGGGTCGACTTGAACACATTAAGTTACAAAAGTAAGTCAGACAGAGTTCAGATGGGGATTGCTTGCCATCATTAATGTCTTTTCTTCCTTTTCTCTCTTTAATGATGGGATTATGATACTCTCCCACTTTCCTTATGTTGGAAGTGAAGAAAGAAAAATATCTATAAGCATAAATTAAAAGGTTCGGTCCTCACTCCATATCAAAAAAGCATATTGATCCGCGAAATATGTCTATACTGGCCAATAGCTTTCCCTTCTTTTAGAAATTCATCCTACTTTTTTAATCTTTCGACTCCATCATCATTGATCAGACATGCGTGTTCACTAGGCATACGGTAAAAATATTTTATACGAGCGGTCCAACCTTGAATTGATTTTAAGTTTTATAGTGCACACTTTCAACTATTTGAATCAATTTAAAGTGACAAAAATATCGCAACATTTGATTATATGAAACATTTTAATCTTTAAAACATTTGTATACATGAAACAACAAGTTGCATTTGCTTTCTAAAATAATTAATGGTACAGAAAAAAGTCCTTCATGGGTGCGTTTAAAAAATGAAAATGTTTTTAATTAAGAATAATGATGGGTATATATTGGCATATGTATGTATATATCATGGTCAATGACAGAGACACATTCAATGGACATATATGCAGCATGCACATAACAACGGACATACATGAGCCACGTCGAATATTCTAAAGCACACTACTCATATTGGTATATCTACGAACAGATAATATTCTCCAGCTTCCGCATCCAAATATATAATCAACTCACTCCCAAAAGTTGCATATTCTGCCTTGAATTGCACCCAATATGCACCACTAACGTCCATTCTTTTGCCTTTCTAACCAAATTTATACAAGCCTGGCTCACAATTTCTCATGGTTTGTTACACCCACAACTCAATTATTTCTTTTTTTTGGAATAAAGGAAACTATTTTCTTAGTAGTAAAGACGTGTTATAACTAATGCTAATAGCCTATCCAAAAATTAACAAAAAGTAGAAACTTAAAAGAAAATCAAAGTCGTACTCTAGAAAGTAGTGGAAAGCAGCATGAACCAAATAAAAAAAATGCCTTAATCTTTGTGTGTTATTCCAAATTATATCTATAAAATCACTCTTAGGATTGGTATTACATCAAAGTAAAATCACTTCTAGAATCCCTAACCATGGTTATGGAAATGGTTAATTAAGCCTTACATGTCAATTTCATTCATAAACATGACACTCTCTCAAGAATTTAGAAAGTAGAGGAAAGTAGCATTTGCCTAAACCACCAATCAATCTGTCCAATAATTTGAATCGATCGCAAACAATTGAGGACTATATTACTAGAAATTGGAATTTATGCTAATTTTCATATAAAATCAAATTAATTCCATTTTTCCCATGTAGCATATATTGGAAATAATGATCTGATATACCATATGTATTTTAGCCTATACTTTTTTGGCCAAATAGGCGACATCGACAGTTGAAGGACATCAAATTAAACCATTGATCTTGTGACCCACCTCAATCGCAAAATACCAAAAATCTGTTGCCACCCCTCTACCTCATCTTTTATCCTTTTTTACAACCTATCCCATTTGTCAAGCAAACCTGTACTGTTTGCCAATATTCATGGTACTGTTTGACCATACCATTAGTTAATGTTAGTTACATACTGTCTCGTTTCTTAGCTATTAGGTTTCTACTGTCTAGAATTACTAATCTATTTGCTAACCTAAGACTTGATTATTGAAGGTCTATCTGAATTGTTAAATTGTTTTTAGAGTCATAATAATCAAGAAGTTGATATAATAATGGCGGAACCCATAATTTCCCCCCGAACTTTCATTCCGGATCTACTAAGATTCACAAACTTATTTTTTTTCATCTCTAAACCCCGTCAACTTTTTAAAACCTTGTTAATAATCCAACACTCTAATCTCCGTGACGCGCATGTGATGAGCTTGCCATTTATAGATGAGACTTGGTTAGAAATTTTTGTACTGTCTTCTACGTGTGAACAGTGATAGAGCCAGGATTTTGGCTAAATAAGAATTGGATCCTGGTTCCGTCATTTGATACATATAAAAAAATTGTTCATCGATATACATGATGTCAAAATACAAAAAAAAATTATTTAGTTTTTGTGGTATCGAGTTACTAACTATGTCATCAAAATATTATAATCAATCAACTAAATACAATTCAATTATAATTAGACCTACAAAAAAATATAAAAAACAAATTATGCGATAATTTATATTATAATGTTTTTTACTTTTAAATATTCAATTATGTGCTTAATTTTCACAACTCTATAGTAAACTCTTTATAAACAAATCGATAAAAGAATTATAACGAACGCTAAAAGATACTAGCGTTGGAAAATAAAAATAAGAGGTAAATGAGAATTTAAAACAATAATAAAATTAAGAACTTAATTAACAAAAAAAATAGAGACTAAAATACTACAATACTATAATGCAGGGCTTGTCTCTTAATGGCTCCACCACCAAAACCAATTCTTTAACCAAACGACAAACCAAACCTAAACTTTCACTCTTCATCACCATGACCGGGAAAAAATCCAGTCAGTTCTCTCTCTCCCATTTCATCATCGTCATCATCGTGTTAGTCACCTCCCTCTTCTATGCAATCGTTCTCTGTCTTCTTTGTTGCATCTCTCTCTTTCTCTCTCAACACTTTTCTCAAGACCCATTTCACTGACCAACGAAGTGCTGCAAGCCGACAAAGTCTTCGAATCTGGACGGCGAAGTCATTCTCATTGTTATCAGTCTGACTCCACCTACTTTGTTGCCATCGTTCTCGCTTCTTTGTTAGGGAAAACCCCAAATCTGGGTTTTTGTGAGAAGAAATCAAATCGCCATTATATGAAGCAACAATCATGCTAAGTAATGTCACGATAGCAGATTTGATCCTTTTCCTTCGTCAAATCGTCGCTCTTGTTCTCCAATTCCGACTCTAGACCGTCGCTTCTCTTCTTTGTTGATTGTCGCATTTGTGGGTCTTGATGGATTTTCAGTTCTTTCTAAAAGAATGTCAGATATGATTGTGTATATTGGGTCTTGATGGATTTAAATTCATTTTGAAAGAATCTCGATTTCTCATATTGTTGTTGTTCCCCGCTTCTGTTCTCTACTTCTGTTCTTTGAATTCTCATATTGCTTACTCCATGACTGCATATTGGATTTGTTGATTTGGTTTGTTTTTCTCAATTTCAAGTGTGGGTCTGTTTATGTTATACAATCAAGCAATAGAAACGCGGAATTAATAAAGAGAACAATCACACACGACATACAGAATTTACGTGGTTCGGTCAATTGACCTACGTCCACGGGCAGAGAGAGCAAGCGATAGCTTTATTCACTATGAAAAGTCGGCAAATGCTTACAAGAGTTTTCCCAAGCCACCTATTTATATGTTTACAATGTTTAATAGGCAAACTAACTCATCACAAGCCCTAATTTTCGTCAAACACCCTTTAGGAAATAAGACACGGAAATGATTAATCAAACACAGACGAAATCAATAACTACACGAACAGAAACCCGTATCTGTGGGAAATCAAAAATTACACGGGCTGGGACATGACCGTGTCCCTAGCGAAAATCACCTTCCCTTCCGGACAGTGAGTTACAAGGGCACACCCACGGTTTGGCTTCTCTTGGCACAATTTGGGCACGTCCGTGGACGTCCAGAATCGACCCAAAACATCTCCAATCTTTACCAATTCCACTCCAAATTGTTTTGCCCATCCAAAACATCAAATGGCTTCATAAAACTCCAAAGAAAAATTCAATTCAATTCAATTCAACAATTCTCCACCTTGAATTAAATTTTCTTTATCCTTTCAATAAGAAATAAAGAAACACTCATCTGTCACGCCCCGAAGGACCTCAAGCTCAAGTTCTGCAAACATTAACCAAGTCCAAGCTATGCTTGAAATTTTCTGTAGTAATTGACTTAGTCAACATATCTGCAGGATTGTTTTCTGTGGCCACCTTCTCAATGGAGAACAACTCTTCTTCGATCACATCTCGAATAAAGTTCAACCTAACATTAATATGTTTAGTCATCTCATGATATACTGGATT